>RCUC01134163.1:0-179575 GCA_003697995.1 Taxidea taxus jeffersonii
AAAAAAAAAAAAAAGGAAAGTCAAAAAACAAACACTAACCAGAGGAAAATATTTGCAATAAATACTGTAAAAAAGTTCTAAAGCCCCTAATAGAACTTTGGAAAACATCAAGAAAAAGACCAAAATGTAAAATGGGGCAGAGGACATGAACAGACACGTTACAAAAGGATCTCAAAAGTACTCAAAGATGCTAACGTCACTAGTAGTATGAAAAATGCAGTTTCAAATAACACCAAAATACTATTTCTTACCTATAAGCTTGGCCAATATACAGAAGCTTGACAACTCAATCTGTGGTTTAGTCTGTAGGGAAAGTCAATCTCACATACTGCTGGTAGAATTTAAAATGGTATAGCTTCAAAATAAATTAAAATAAATAAAATAATAAAATAAAATGGTATAGCCTAATTTTTATCATTAAATAACAAAATTAAACACTTTTTAAAAAATTTGCAGTTGCCTTTATCTTAACTAATCGTCAATGCCCTATGCTCATGTATGTGCTAGATTTTTTTTAAAAATTTTATATGCTTCTTAAAATTTAATCCCATTGAAATTCTTTTTTCTTTTGTTATTTTTTATAATGGTGTTATGTGACTTGCAGCACAGTGAGAAAGAAAAATGATTTTTTTATAAAAGTACACTAGATTTCACTGATTTCCACTTAATAGAAGTAAATTTTACTATTGCTAAGGTTTTAAAATATAGCTAAATATAGCAAATGTTCCATAAAAATTGAACACTCAGAATTTGCCATAGTTGAATGGTCACAGCCTGAGTGATAAATGACTAAAGAAATTTTTAAAAGGACAAAGATAAAAGGAGAACTTAAAAGTTTTAACAAAGCAATGAACCATTTTTAATATTTACCTGGCCTGTATTTATAAATGGACTAGGGAAAAGACACAAATACACTGAGTAAATGCAATAATTATTTATTATTTGTATCATTGGCATCTAAGAACGTTATCTCTAGGTAATAAAAGTATCATTAACATCTAAATTTCACACTATGTGTTTTTTCATCACAATATTGAATGTAAAGCAATATTAACTGATATAAAAGGAAAGTAAAAAACTTGCTTTAGGCATAAAATTTTATGTGCCCTAAATATAATATATTCATTTAAGTGAATAAATTCAATCAGCTAGTTTTATTCTGCTGCCTGAAATTTTCAGTGGCTGGTTCAGGTTCTTAGGAGAAGGGCGAATGTTTATAATATGTTCTAAGGAGTTCTGCCTCAACTTGCACGTGAACACACTCTCACCCGAAACATTCCTGAATCTTGGCCTGGTATCTCCAAGAACTAAAAAGATCCTTCTTTCAGGCTACAAACACGCTGTACTTTTTAACATCTGCCGGGTTTAATTATGCTGATCTATGTGCTTGGAATGTTTCTTTTTATCTATCTCCTACTTTGTTTTTACTCACATTTCAGTATGCATATCAACGGTCACTTTCCCAACAAAATCTGCCCAGGCTCCCCAGGCTTACTTAGTTGAGTATCCTCTTGCTATATGCTCTCATAATCATTTTACTTGATCACCACAGTAGCTATCAAAACTAAGTCCTTTGCATCTAGACTTTAATGTCCAGTGAACAGTGTTGTGTATGTTGTAAGCCAATGATATTTAATGATTAACAAATTAAATAATTAATTAGTTTGAGCAATTAATTCATTTTTAATTAAAACAACATATTCACATTATATTTAAGTTACAACATCCATAATATGTTCCCAGGTGTATTTAACAATACATTAGATTTCTTTATGAAGAATGCTTATAATATAAATATTAAAATTTCAATTTTAGAATAATTTGTTATCACTTAACATATCATTTGGACAAACACTTTAACATTAAAAAATAATCTTTGACTACCTTTCATTTTTTTCCTGATGCTATTTCCTTTTGTTTATTGCTTTTCTCCTTGTCTCTCCCTTTTGAGCCTATATAGGAAGCAGGATATTAAAATAATTTCAGAAACTGAATCAAAATATTTTCTTGAAATTTTAATTTTCAAATAATCTGAAGACATTTGATAATAATTTTAGAAATAAAATAAAAATGTACAATTTCTTTCTCATATTTATAAACGTAGGGTATATCCAAGAGTGAAAATAAATTAAATACTATAGTAAAATTATTTTACAGACGTTATTTTTATTTTTTAAATAGAAGAAATAGTTAAGATATTGCTTATCTTATTCTCTGAAAATTATCTTAAGCTATGGTAAAGTATAGTACTGATATTAATCAGACAAACTATCTAAAATTTACTAGCATTTTAGTCTTGAGAAATATTCTGCAATCATAGAAAGAAGATAACATATAAAGCCTGAAGATACTATTTGCCTCTGTCACAAGTGAAAACTGTGACATTCAATCAAAAGCAAAAATATTTTTTTAATATTTTATTTATTTATCTGACAGAGAGAGAGATCACAAGTAGGCAGAGAGATGGGGAAGCAGCCTCTCTGATGAGCAGAGAGCTCAGATGTTGGGCTCGGTCCCAGGACCCTGAGATCATGACCTGAGCTGAAGACAGAGGATTAACCCACTGAGCCACCCAGGCACCCCAAAAGCAAAAATATTTTATTTTATTTTATTTATTTGTCAGAGAGAGAGAGAGAGCACAAGCAGGGGGAGAAAGCTCCTATGCTGAGCAAGGAGCCTTAGGTGGGATTCAATCCCAGGACCCTGGGATTATGACCTAAACCAAAGACAGATGCTTAATTGACTGAACCACCAAGGCATCCCCAATCAAAAGCAAAAGAAAGGTGTGTTTCTTCATTTGTAGGTATTGATATTAGATGAAATTAGAGTTGCCCAAAACATCCTAATAACACTTAAGGTATTTTCATATAGATAGAAGGTAGGATTCTAGGATGGTCCTCATGAGCCCAATCCCTGGAGTAACACCGTCTATGACTCCAACACTTCAGTGTGTGTGAAGGTAAGATATCACTTCTGTGATTAGGGTATTTTATATGACAAAGATAAAAGAATTTTTCAGATGAAACCAAAGTCTCAAATCAGTTGACTTTGAATTAATTAAAAGGAAGGTTACTCTACGTGGGTCTGAACCAGTCAGATGAGCCCATAACAGGGACTTGATCTTTCTTAAAGAGAGTAATTCACAGGAAGTCACTCTGCGGCTAGCCTTAAAGAAAAAAAAAGAACTATATCATAAACTGTCAAAGGAGGAAAACACATTGAAAAAAACTAGAGAGTGGCTTTTAGAACTGCAAATGGTCTCCATCCAGAAACAAAAAATAAAAACAAACAAACAAAAGGGAACCTCAGTCATACAACTGCAATCAAACGATTCTATAAACAATCTCAGGGTGCATGAAGCAGCTCTTTACCTATATTGATATTAACTTCTGGATGAAGACACAGATAGATCAGATATAGAGCAGAGAACCCAGTCATGCCATGCTGGACTTCTGATCCAAAGAAACTCTGAAATAATGAATTTGTGTTCTTTTAAGCCATTAAATGTGTGATGATTTTGTTGTTGTTGTTCTGCAAAAATATATCATTATATTTGTGGAGGAAAAAATTATAAAATAAAGAATTATCTACTACTGTGTGTTCAACACTCCTCCTCCCTTCAATTTCACAAAGAAATATACATTTTATTATACTTAAGGGTCAAGTGCGATGTACATATATTTTTCTAAATGAGTAATTTTAACTTTTTCTTTGAGATAACTTTCTATTTTAAACAAGCCACAAATTATAAATCATCATAGAAAAAGTTAGATTCATTCTAAATTAATAATGTACTTTTTTAAGGTTTTTATTTTTAAGCTATCTGTGCTTGCAACGTGGGGCTTGAACTTTCTCACAACCCTGATGTCAAGCATCCCATGCTTCACCGACTGAGCCAGCCAGGCACTTACATACTTTAAAATATTCGGGGGGCGCCTGGGTGGCTCATTCAGTTAAGCAGCTGCCTTCGGCTCAGGTCATGATCCCAGGGTCCTGGGATTGAACCCCACATGGGATTTCCTGCTTGGCAGGGAGCCTGCTTCTCCCTCTCCCTCTGCCTGCTACTTTGCCTAATTGTGCTATCTCTCTGTCAAACAAACAAAATCTTTAAAATATTCAGAAATTTTAACAACGGCTTCCAGAAGTACAAGTGCTATGTCTGAGCAGAGAAATATGTTTCACTTTCTATGAAGCCAAAATTTGTAGTTTCTCATGATAATTTAAAATCAACTAGGAAATCACGTGCAAAAATTAAGATAGCCATAATGCAATTTGATATATTTCAAATTATTTCAAAATATTTGAAATTCTATTCTGTTGTTGAGTAAGGGATGAAGATTGTGAATAAACACATAGCTGGATAGGGAAGGGAAATATAAAGAAAGGCAACTAATTTAATACCAAAGTTATATAATATGTGAAATAGCTTGCACAGCAAATATTCAATATAAATTAATTGTTTTCTCATCATAGAGGTCATTTTCAAAACAATTAATTTTTGATATGCATCTATTCAGGATTATGTATCCTTCAGACTTCTAGAGATCAATAATCTTAACTCATTTTTGAAAGTATTTAAATACTGAGTGCTACCCAGATAATGAGGAATTATAGGGCCAATATCTAGAAAAGGCAGAAAGCATAGATATGCAGGCTAATCTGCGGTCTCCTCTCCCTTATTGCTGGTTTCCTGAATCTTTTAGAGACTGTTGAGAGGCTAGAAATGAGCAGAATTCTTATATTCTCACAGGCTATGGAGGACAAGAGTTGGTCCTTCATGTCATATGATACATGCTTGTTTTAAGCCATATCTTTAGAGTATTTCTTTGCCCTTACTTTCTGCCCTGATCAATAGCCAAACATTTTGTCACATTGTTTCCTACTTAAAAAAATGGATTAGAAAATGCCGATGCTTTAATATTGCTTGAAACATAGGAATTACAGTTATATGTTGAATCAGGAAAAAATACTGTAGAATATAAAAATAGTAAATCTTGTCAAAATGTGTTCCCTATATTTTGCTCCTATCTTATAGTAGCTTGTGTTGAAGCATGAATCTTTCATTAAGAATAAATTAATGATGCACACAAAATAATGTGATTAGATCAGCATTAAACTATTAATGCTGTTATAATACTACTAAAGTTTCCATTAAAAAAGATATTCAGGGATGCCTGGGTGGCTCAGTTGGTTAAGCAGCTGCCTTCGGCTCAGGTCATGATCCCAGCGTCCGGGGATGGAGTCCCATATCAGGCTCCTTGCTCGGCAGGGAGCCTGCTTCTCCCTCTGCCTCTGCCTGACACTCTGTCTGCCTGTGCTCGTTCGCTTTCTCTCTCTCTCTGACGAAAAAAAAAATAAAAATAAAATAAAATAAAAATTTTTTTTAAAAACAACAACAACAAAAAGATATTCAGTGTTCTAATTTTGGGCAAAAGCAAGTAAATAAACTTAAATTCGTCTGTTTACCTCAGAAAATTCTGTAGTATTTAATATGATAATATAATCACAAGTGTCCAAGTTAAGCATATGTTAGGAAAAAGTTTTTTAGGGGGGCCTGGGTGGCTCAGAGGGTTAAACCTCTGCCTTCAGCTCAGGGTCCTGGGATCAAGTCCCCCATCGGGTTCTCTGCTCAGCAGGGAGCCTGCTTCCCCCCATCTCTCTCTGCCTGCCTCTCTGCCTACTTACGATCTCTCTCTCTGTCAAATAAATAAATAAAATCTTAAAAAAAAAAGTTTTTTTAAATCGCCTGATGGTAATACTTGTTTTAGTTTTAATTCATGAATGCTCTCTGATTTAACTTTTTACAATGTTTGAGTATAGTTGTAACACAATGTTACATTACTTTCAGGTGTACAACATAGTGAATGAATATCTCTATATGTTATGCTATGCTCACCACAATGTAGCGACCATCTGTCACCATACAACACTATTACAATATCATTGACTATATTCCCTCTGCTATCCTTTTATCTCATGATTTATTCATTCCATAATTGGAAGCCTTATTCCCATTCCTCTCTACCCATCTTGTCCATTCTTCTACCCTCTGGCCAATTTGTTCTCTATGTTTATACAACTGACTCTGCTTTTTTGTTAATTTTTTTCTTTCTTTTTCTTTTCTTTTCTTTTTTTTTTTTTTAGATTCTACATATGAAAAAAATCATATGGTAATTGGCATTTTTCAGTCTGACTTACCTCATAGTACAATACCTTCTAGGTGCCTCCATGTTCTTGCAAATGGCACTAATTCAAAAAGATATATGCACCTCTACATTTATTGCAGCATAAATGCTCTTTCATATTCATTGAATGAGGAAAAAAATATTTAGGTATATTCATTTAATTAGGTCTCAAAATGAATATTAACATCTTTGAATAGTGCTGATAATTGCTTTTAATTTTTCTAAGTTTCTATATATGATTGTACCTAGTTTTTTTCATTATGCTTAATTTAGCCTACAAATAATATCATATATTTGATCACTGGTTTTAGTACTTTCTTCATTAAAATTATTTAAACAGATGTCTTTGAAATCCATAATCATGAGAGAATCTACAAGGTTAAGAATGATCCAAAATCTTGTAGATTAACTTATAAGCAAGAACTATTATTATGCTTAATTATAGATTAAAGATATTTAATAACTTTACTAAGAAACTAAGTCTATTTAGTGAGCTCAAAGAATGTAAAGCATGTAATTTTTAAGCACTCTCATTTTAAGCACCATCCAGTAACACTGGATTATTATTAATATTGTTAACATAGAAGGACCTCCTTGACAATCTCCCAAGTCATTAGATTAGAGAGTGAACCCCATTTAACATTGGCTTTCATTCTGTCCAGACAAGGGAATGACCACTCAGGTTTCCTTTCAATGTGGAAAGAAATCTAACTAATGTGGTTATTCTTGAGATGCCCACTGTCTTAGCTTGCATACTCCTTTGATATTCAGTAATTTATTTCTATTGCATGTTTTGTGAGCTCCAAGATCTTTGGAAAGTGTGAGAATCCACCTCTTAAACTCCAGTCTCACTGAAAAATCTATGAAGTAATTTACTCTAAGCTATTACTTCTCTCCTGAGGTACTGTCACAGATGGGGCTGTGGCCAAAGATTTTCTAAATACCAATTGACTTCAAGACACTCTGAAGTTTAATGTCATCACCTGCTTCTCTTAGGAAGCCCTTAAAAATATACTTCTCATTTTCATTTCTCCAATTTTTTCTTGCAAGTTTTTTATTGAAGAAACTGGGTATAAAATTTCTCATAGAATGGATGTTGCAGATTACATCCTTATAGTTTCTTTTAAGACATTCTTTGATATCTCTATTTTCTGTAAACTAGTACTTTATCTAGGGCTCTCATGTTCAATATGTTTGCCAGTAACTATATGTGATGATTTAAACCTAAGGATGGGCCTCTAAAAATATAGTAGTTGTTATTATTACTAGAGGAAGTGTAAAAATAAAATGATGAAGGAGAAAACAGATTCTAGCACATTACTTTAAGCATAAAGATATTTGAAGAGCTTCTTTTGTCTTTATTTTCTACTTCTCCTTCTTTCTTCTTCTTCTCCTTCCTCTTTTTAGTTTCTTCTATCTTTAAAAGCATTTGTATACTTCTCTAAATTTAGGTTATTTAACATTAAATACAATTGAGACTTTCTTAGTTACACTAGCTATGTTTAAGTACTCAATCACTTCATATGGCTAGTGGCTCCATAGTGGTCAGTGTAGATATAGAATATTTCCATTATTAAAAAAGGTTTTTGAACACCACTAATCTAGGAGGCTTGATGTGCTTCATATTGATTTCTTTTATTTAGAAACAAAAATATTCTCTAATTTGTCTTGCAAACTTACATTAGGGAATTATATAATATTTATATTTTTTTCTTTTTTGTGATGTTACTAGCCATTGATGGTCACTGCCCAGGACAATTAAGTTATTAAGGTTTAGAAAAATTGAAATATATTATATAGGATTCTATAATAACAAACTTCTATTTATCTTTAATAAGATAATCTGTATGATTGTTGAAACAAGGATTTAAACATGTTATATCTTTAAATTAAATACAGTCATTATCTTTACTGTGTGCTTTTTTTTTTTTTTTTTAATCTTTGGCTGATGAGAGCCTCTTCAAGTTGGCTCCTGAGTCTTTTCACATGGTATCAGAGTCTTTTGATAGTTTCTTTGTATGGTAAAATTTTCTAGGAGTATCTTATGTAGATTTCCTGCCCTAGATCTGATATATGAACTTATTTCTATAAACTCTGGCTCTTTTAAAAAGAATGATTTTTAGAGATGACAATCATAGTAACTTTTCTATTGGCCTTATTCAAAAATCTCTGAGGCAAAATGAATGTATAAAAGTCCACATATATCTTTGTAATGTGAGTGGCCCAGGAATATAGACAATGCAAAAATATATGCTCAACTATATTAATGTAATAATAGCTACATGTGAGAAGACTGGAATCGCAAATTCAAGGAGGACTGTACTTTATAGTGTTAGAATTTTTCACATAGACAATGAATTATGTAAATAAACATCTATTGCCAAATATTTGGTTAAATTGTCTAATAAAACTATAATAAATTATTATAATTAGTTTAACTTGAGGCTTACAATAATCACATTATATCCTACACAAATAATCTTAAAATGTTAATGAATTACACAAATAATTAATATATGCCAGATTATAGAATTTGGGAAAGAAAAAGAAATAGAAGAAAAATTAATAGAATCTTGCTACAGAGAGACATGATCAGGTCAAATACCTCTGATGTCTGATGAGATTGGAAATAATCAACTTTACCACATTCTTGATGTGTGAGCCAGAATCAGTTTCCCCATCATTCAAATAATAATAATAATGAGCACTATCTCATATGGTTGAGATTAGCTAACATAACAAATCTAAAACACTTAATAACACTTTTGAATATAAAGGCAAATGAATTATTAATACTGATATTGATCCTAAGAAATATTGAGGGATCTTTTGTATTTTATTACACACACTATGAAAAATTGCCTGTGGCTTTAATTTGAGAATAACCAAATAAAAAAGAATATATACATGAAAAAAAGAATATACTTTTGAAGAAATGTTAATATACTTTTGAAGAAATGGTGTCATCTTTATAACTTTTTAAAATGTGTATAAATTTTTCACATTTGTTTTAATTAAGAATATTTATGGCTGAAGAAAGGCCACAAAATAGGAAGTGTGATGATTCCAGTGACTACCTTAATATGCCTCAGAATCTGGCATGTCACACAGAGTTTGTCTTCATACTGTATTCCATTATGAAAAAATTATTTGAAGTTAATGGGTTCTCCCTCTGTGTCAGGTGAAATCAATGTCAGCATTATCCCCAGAACAGGAATCATTGCTATCTAGCTTGTAACTCTGTGTTGCTAAATGGAACAGATTCTTCTTCTTCTTCTTCTTCTTCTTCTTCTTTTTCTTCTTCTTCTTCTTCTTCTTCTTCTTCTTCTTCTTTTATTTGCATTAGAAGAATAGACACAACTCTAATATAGTAGCAAATATCATGAATAGGAGTTTTACAAGCTGAAAATATACAACTGGTATTTAAGTAGCATATTCTTATAAATCTTTTCCATGTCTGGTAAATGTAAATACAAAAGATGTTTGAAAGGGATTTTGATATTCAACAATCCTTTCAGTACCTTAAGACAAATCATAAACAGCAATTTATTAAAAATTGAACATATCTCAGACACTAGTTGCAAGGTGGACAGTCAATGACA
The DNA here is from genome assembly GCA_003697995.1 of Taxidea taxus jeffersonii. Lineage (NCBI taxonomy): Eukaryota > Metazoa > Chordata > Mammalia > Carnivora > Mustelidae > Taxidea > Taxidea taxus. The sequence continues at coordinate 9,788 of RCUC01134163.1, forward strand.
CTGAACTGATTGGTGTTAAAGTAAATAGGTGAGCCCAGAGGAGTGGGTTTTAGTAATTGGTTAATGGCCACAGCACTAAGGTATAAGGCCTGATTCATTAAGTCTTATCGAGAAAAAAATGTTTTGATGGACACTATAACAATCATCTAATCTCAACATATGAGATACTTAATCTCTTATATCATCAGTTTTAGATCTTAAAAGAATGCATTAGATTGTGCTGAGAGCTCTTCAATAAAGTGATGTGATGTGTAATCAATATCAAAAGCATATGTCCATTATCACCAAATGTTGTTACTCTCTTTAAATTCTGACATACTGTTGGAAAGTAGTGGTTCCTAACCTTTTAAGCAACAGTTCAAGACCCAGAAATGTGAAGTTTAAAGAAATAATGCCATTGCTTCAATAAGCAAACTGTAGGAATTATTTACTTATAATTTAATAAAACCATTTTCTACACTTTTCTGTCACACTCATTACCAGTAATTGATCCTGTCTTTCTCTAATGCCATTGCTCGTTATGGGAAAACAGACACCAATGTTTGGAAGAGTTTACTTACTAGAGTCTTAAACTATGAGCAAGGAGAGGACAGGTTGAATAGAGGACATTAAGTTCTGGAACATCGATATAATAATAACAACAACAACATGGCTGTGATGGGGTGACATGGTGGCCAACTCAGCTGGAGTCTCTGCTCTCATTTGTTTTTTTGGCTCTTGCTAGAAAATACATTGTACTCTTTTAACTCTGTTATGGGCTACATCATGTCCTCCCAATATTTCTGTGTTGAAGTTCTAAATCCCAGTACCTCAGAATGTGACTGTAGTTGGAAGCAGAGTCGGTACAAGTGAATAGAGGTAAAATTGTATCATATGGGTGGACCTTAATGCAATATGACTTGTGTCCTTATACTTAGAGATTAGAATGTAGACACACAGAGGAAAAACCCATGTGGAGACACTAGAGGAGGACAGCTATTTATAGGTCAAGGAGGGATATATTAATAGAAACCAACCCTGCTGATACCTTGTTCTTAAGAAGACCTCTAGCCTCCAGAATTGTGCGAAAAGAAATTTCTGTTGTTTAAGCCACTCAGCCTGTGGTCCTTAGTTGTGGCAGCCCTAGCAAACTACTACAAATTCTGATTCCCCTTTCTTATGGTCATCTCCCCACTTCAGGAAACATTCTCTAGCCTCCAGCATGCTTCAAACTCAACCTTAAAGTCTTTCCTTTCCCCTTGTAATCCAATAAATCCTATCTTGTCTTTTCACAAGAGAATCTTCTTCTCTCCCCTTATCCTCCTGATATTTTTTTTCAAACCTTAGACTCTTATTCTGTCCTTTAAAACTTTCTGTTTTGGTTTTTAGTACAATTTGAAAGCAAACAAGAAACCTGAATTTTAACAAATCTAATTCTAATTTAGACTTTGTGAATACCTCAAACTGACTCAAAACTGAAAGGAAAACATTGGAGGAGGGAAGACAAAATTATCATTTAAAGGTTTTAAAACTCATTACAAAGTGGTCTTAAAGTTATTTCTATAATTCATTTATTAAAACTATTTTTTTATTTCAGACATCACATAATTTTCATGTGGAAATAATATACAAACTATGACTTTGGCAGGTATTATTTGATAGTGAGTTTTAGGAAATGACTGGAAGAAGTTTAGAATAGGTACAGTTTTCTAAAGAGAAAGAGAACTCCCTTGGTTTCCATTCAAAAATGTTACTGCTTTAGAAATAATACTGTACTAAACACTCAGGTAATTGGCAGTTGGCCTCATTCTGTGAACCAGACATGCTGCATCTCACACATTTCCAATAGCAGCTATTTTCTCTTGGATCCAGAAACTATAGTGTAAGATGATATTTACCGTATACTTTAATTTATGGCTTGTCAGGCCAGTATATCTGGCATTTCTTTTTCCCTAGAAACATATTTTAGTGACATTACATTTAAAAATTTTTTTCAACAAAAACCATATAATTTAAATGTTTCATTAAGGTAAATGTTATTTTTCATTTCATCAGACAATATCTTAAATAACAAAATGACAACTAAGACCACATGTAGAATTATGATCCTAAAAATTTACATTTGAAACACTAGAGCAAGTAGGAATTAAATGTTCACCCTGAACATAGAACCTTGTCATACTTATTCCAGTGTCAGTCATATGTTAGCTACCCTGGGTTACCTCTTAGGCATAAAGTAATTCTCATGGATCAAGCCACAGTGCAAAAGCCTGAGGAAAATACATAATTGTTCTCATATACAAACATTTTTCTTCACAATTCAGGGACATGCATTCCCTCAAGATAAAGGAAAACCAAGAGCAATAACAAGGCAAACAGTGAATTGGATGCTTTCTAATATTTAAAATGTCAAAGAGCTAGGATCCTGTAACTCACCATAACTTGTGTATAGCCAATGGGGTGGTTTTATTTTTTCTAAAGATTTAACAAATTTGAAATATAATATGAATTGTATCTGACATACAGTTATTTTAATTTTTCTCTATTTATACAGAATTTACGGATTTTCTCCACTCCTTGCTGATTTAATTTTATTGTTTTAAATATGTAGAACACCAATAAATTCTCAAAACTCAAAAAGTGGATAGACAAAGAGATCAGGGAAACAAATTAGGGGATCCAGCAATAGAACCACATATTTTTGGTATAAATTTGGCAAATGTGCCAAGGCATTTTATAGAGTTAAGAAGAGACTCATCAAATAACATAAGACAGACTGGATATATGTATGATAAAATGTTAATCATAATACTAACTCCATACTATCTATGAAAAATGCAATTGAGATGGAACATTGATATATATATAGATATATATAGATAGATAGATATGTTAAGAAATAAAGCTACTAGAAAGTGATAGAAAATTTTTGTGAACTTGAGGAAGACAAAAATTTCTTACTACATAAACCACTAATCATAAAATTTGAGTTGTGGGAGAGTCTGCATTGTGTGAATGGAGGTCTTGGTCCTTGCATCCCTCACGAAGAATATTTGCATGCAGACCCAGACTTGCATAAAGACAGCCAAAAAGAAAGTAGCAAACATGAAGCAGTTTATTAAAAGTGAAAGCACACCCTCAAGGCGAGAGAGTGGGCAGTTCCTTGAGGTAGAACAGGCACTACGTTGTTTTGGGATTGGATATCACTGAGTCTCTCTGGGCTAGGAGCAGTTGGGACATACAGTGGGGTGGTCTTTAATGGAGGCTGCCTTTAATTATTTGGAAAACTCTTCCCACAAGTTAGGAGGGAGAGTCTTTGACCCTATAGGGTTTGTACTGGAAGCATCAGGGCAGACTTTCTTCATGGGGCATTCTGTACCCACAACGCAAATGCATTCTGTGAGTCTAGGGGTTCCTGTGGGGTACAGGTGGAAGAGGAGAGTGCATGTCCTGCACCTGTGGCTCTTGCTTTGTCAGATTCAAGGTCTTGCAAGCCACAAGATCAGGATGTTGTACCCCTCTCTTTTAGTGTGTAGCTTAGGTATCACCAGCCTTGCCTCCAGTTCATGTTTCTGTCATTTCCCTCATGAGGACTTGGGATCCTGCCTCAGGTCATTCATTCCATTGCTCACTTCTAGCCTCTACCTAGGAGATATCCTGGACTTTACCATAATTAAAAACATAAATATATAGCAAATTCCAACATCCAGAATGTCTAAAGAATTTCTAGAAATCAACTAAAAATAAAGGGAAAGTACTAATAAAATGGACGAGAGACTTGAACAGATACTTCTTAACAAAAGTTTAGGAATAATCATGTAGAAAGGTTTTCAATATCACTAGTCAATAAGGAAATGCAAATTAAAATCACAGTGAAATGTTCTTCACACCCACTGGAATAGCTAAAATTTAAGTAGACCAACAACACTGCATATGAGGATGTGGAGCAATGCAACCATCATTCTTTACAGGTGGGTGAGTATAATTATTCAACAACTTTAATTAACATTTTGGCAGGTTTTCATACATTTAAACATATAGCTACCTAAGGAGGAGTAAGATAAAGCAGTTAGGGGTTGGGAGGATGTTTTGAGAGAGAGAAAAGGAAAGTGATCCATCTAAATTTCTTTCTTCATGATGACTGGTCCATAGGATTCAAAGTGAAGTCTTGCTAGATGGATGATCTTTATCCAAGGATTGTTTTTCATAGAATTTTCTTGTTTAAAGATGACTTATCCAAATATATCCAGAGTCTATGGATTTTCAAAACATGGTTTCTTGGAAAGTTCATGTGAATTAAGGTATAAAATAGAGATGTTTCAAGGATTAAAATCTTTCCTGCAAAACCTGCTAGAACTCTCTTAGAGTGCTCATCTATTCTTCTGGGGGGAAAAGAGATCTCCATGCAGAAAAGAAGGGTTGGGGAAGTGGCCACTAATGTTTGAGATACATTCCTACAGATTTTTGTATATCCTTGAAATTATTAGAAATGCTTGATACTTAGGTATGATTTCTGATTTATTTGAGTTTAAATATCTAATTATCTGACCCTTTGTATTCGGTCAGTAGTATAGATCAGCAATTCCAATTCCAAGGTAATTAATCAAGAGAAATTAAAACACATGTCAACAACAAAAACCTTTATAAGAATGCTTACAGTAGCTCCAATCATAATAGTACCAAACTAGAAGCAATTATTTTTTTAAAGATTTTATTTATTTATTTGACAGACAGAGATCACAAGTAGGCAGAGAGGCAGGCAGAGAGAGAGGAGGAAGCAGGCTCCCTGCTGAGCAGAGAGCCCTATGTGGGGCTCGATCCCAGGACCCTGGGATCATGACCTGAGCCGAAGGCAGAGGCTTAACCCACTGAGCCACCCAGGCGCTCCTAGAAGCAATTATTAATAGGATCATGGATAAAGACATTTTGATATATTCATATAATTGAACACTACTTGATATTTAAACTACGTACAGATGCTAGATCATGGATGAATTTCAAATTGTATTATGTTGAGCAAGAGAGTCCAGAAACAAGAGAAGATGCCCAATTTCATTTAGGTGAAGTTTTAGTGTCTATTCTAAAACTTCTAAACTATGGTGATAGAAATCAGATTAAGTGATTGCTTGGAGTAGAAAGAGAAGGAAGTTTCTGGCATCATGGCAATGTTTTATGTCTTTTTTAACGTACAGGTTGTTTCAAATTGCATATAATTGTCAAAATCATTGACCTGTCACTTAATAGCTTTGATTTTACTACATATAAATTATATAAAGACAAGTACATTAAAAAAAAAAACACAAAGATGTGTACTCAGACAAGTATAATTCCCTTCCCTATTATTCTCACACTATTCCTATCCATTCTCTGTAATAGGTAACTAAAAAAAGAGAAATTTCCTATTTTACTTTTTGTGTTGTTTTTTTTTTTTAAATTCAGCAACAAGAATATTAACACAAAAGCAGATTTTTGAGTACCCATAATGGGGGTGGTGGTACTAGTATTTCACAAGACCAAAAGCTAAATTGAATATGCTTGGAGAAAAAATAGCAATTTACCAAAGATAGCATTTGTACTCTCTCTTGGCTAAAGATTTAAGATCTCACATTTTCTAAATGACTCATTTCCATCTGTCTTACTTTAAGTTTCTGTTGGTATACTTGAACAAAAATAAACAAAATCTAAAAACACTTTTATAAATGGTGTTATTTATCTAATTGTGTCTAATGTTGGCACAGAATTTCTAATGTAATCGAATAATGTACATCAACTTACTCATATCCAACAGAAGCTGGAGGGTTTCTTGACTTATAACTTCTTGAATATATTAAGTACTTATTTAAGTGGAAAGGCAAGATTTCAGAATGAGATGTATACACAGAAACTTACCCATTCTTATGCATACAGTTTGAAAATAATCTTGAGTTGTGTTATGCCTATTAAATTGGGCATGGTAATTCTCTCCACTTCTGCTGAAGGAATGGCTTCTGATCTGGTTCAGATAGTCTCTGCCCTTCCTTGTGTGTTTTTGTTGATCCTTCTGGTTACTCATCTGTATTTTTTTCCCCATCTGCCATATTTTGGGGCATACATTTTTAAGTAATGTTTGAAATCCCTCAAACTTCACATTAACTGTAAACTTACTGGAAAATTTCACTGTGTTCTATGAACTTAATAAAATGTTTTCCCTATTTAGCATAATAACAAAATAGCTTTTATTTTTATGTTTAACTCTATAGTTCTCCTTCTTTCCTATTTGTGTTCCTTAAGATCCTTATCATTGTTTACTGCTTATTGTAGCTATAGAAACAAACTATAATCCCCTCTTGGAGGACAAATTAATCTCTTAAAAAGGATTCCTTCGGGGTGCCTGGGTGGCTCAGTGGGTTAAAGCCTCTGCCTTTGGCTTGGGTCATGATCCCAAGGTCCTGGGATAGATCCCCGCATTGGGCTCTTTGCTCTGCAGGGAGCCCGTTTCCCCTTCTCTCTCTCTGCCTGCCGCCTGCCTCTCTGCCTACTTGTGACCTGTCTGTCAAATAAGTAAATAAAATCTTAAAAAAAAAAAAAAAGGATGCCTTCATATTGCCATGCTATTTGTTATATTTTACTCTTCTGTCATCCCAAGTCCTCTACTCTTATTTTCAAGTGAATCTATGAATTATGTCACATAATATATGAAAGAACTTATTATATTTTAGTTGTATATTTACATTGCTGTATCTCCAGTGTGAAACCATAAAGGACAAGGACTGATTAATCTTTTTTTTTTTCTAGAGTTCCTAAATTATAGTAGAGATGAGAGCATCTGTTGATCTGTTGTTTTTCTTTTGTACACTTTTTCTAGAATGATTGGCAACTTTTCTTCTGAAAATAATTCCTCTCCAACTTTCAATCTATGCTATCCCTAGTCACTTGTCTCTTACTTAGTCCTGACTAATCAGAACATTCCTGACACAATGACTCACTGGTATTGGTTACTGGATCCAACCCAGAGTGAGGTACAATACCATGATACAATCTTTTCAGAAAGGAGAGCAAACCATGATTTTTGCAGTTTCATGAACCAAGCAATTTTTAATTTTCTTTTGTTTAATTTAATTTTAGTTTTTTTTCCCTGTAATTTGAAAGTATAAGAACTCTATCTAAACCAGATTTCTAGATTAAAATAATACATATCTTCTCTACTTTTTATTTTAATGAGTAAATATAAAAGAACAGTATTTTTAGTAAAATAACACAGGTTTCTCTCTCAACACAATTGCCTTTAAAAAGTCTTTATCCATCTTCCAACATGTTGGTAGAAACTTCTACTAAAAAGTAAGATAAACCATTGCTGTACAATAAAATATTTTATAATTAACTGCTATAAAAAGACTCAGGGAGACTAAGTTGATTTTATATTCTTAATAATGTAAAATGGTATCTAAATAAGAGCATCTACATGTGGAAATCTATATTCATAGTTTAGAGTCTGAATGTAAACAGAATGAAAGTGGTGTGTTATTTTTTAATTATATTTCAGTAGAAATTATTTTAGAGAAATACAGAAAGCAAATGTATATATTTATGAATGTCATCAATTAACCTACTACATGATAAAACATTATTTGCGGATGTTCAAGGGAAATGTATTTAGGTTGCATTATATCTGATTTTCTCCCCTTGGTACTGGCAAGCCAACAGAGAACTTTTGTTGTATGTCTGATAGAATCCACGCAGAGTAAAAAAAAAAAAAAAAAAAAAGTATTTTATGACCTTTTACTTATTTAAAGAAGAAAATTCCAATTACAGTGAATGTATATTTCCCCTACATAGTCTATAGCTTTCTTTTTAACTGAACTGATAAACTTACTTTTTTTTAAATTTTGTTTAGTGAAGAGTTCAGTGAGACAGAATCAATGTAATTTGTGTTTGCACACTTAAATCATGTTTGAATCTTTGTGTTTTTTTTAGCTAAATACAGATAAAGGATTAAGGGAAAAGTTTTTTGGAGGGAGGATTGACATTGAAATACCTTTTCCTTTCATTTTACAAGGAAATATAGTCTTCATATATGCCAACGCATTGTAATGTAAATACGTGTAAACTCTGAATAACAAAACACATTAAAAAATAGTACCAATGACTTTATGTATATACATACTCTTGTTTTCCTAATAATCGCAAAATGCCTCAATTCTTGTGGAAGATATGTATGTGATTGAATAGGAAAAAACAAATATATATGGTGTGTACTCTATTAGAGAGGTGGGTCAAGTGAGAGAAAATTCAGAGATTTGTGATTTTTAACACAGTATATATAAGGCAAAGAGGCTTAAGATTAATCCTTTTAAGGATGTGATTATTCCTTTTGGAAGGTTTAAATCAAAGGTATTAGCCAAATCAGCAACAGGTGACATAAACAAAAAACCATAGCCTTTCAAACTGAAGAACTGAGAGACTTTCTCAGTTGTCTATTTTATGGCTTCTATCTTGTAAAAAGCTAGAGTAAGAGTACTGTTGTCAGTAAGTAATTAACCTTAAGCATAGGCGGTCCCACTCAAGAGAAAAAAAGGTGACCTTTTTTACCTTAAAGCCCTGACCACTTCTCCAAAGTGAACAAACTTAAAAATGTTCTTACTAGGGGCGCCTGGGTGGCTCAGTAGGTTAAGCCTCTGCCTTCGGCTCGGGTCATGATCTCAGGGTCCTGGGATGGAGCCCCACATCGGGCTCTCCGCTCAGCCAGGGAGCCTGCTTCCCCCTCTCACTCTGCCTGCCTCTCTGCCTACTTGGGATCTCTCTGTCAAATAAATAAATAAATTCTTTAAAAAAAATGTTCTTACTATAACCACATTCAAATTCTATTTGGGGGGAAAAAAAAGTAAATCTAATGAAACATGTAATAGGTGTGCATAGGTGTGATTAAACTGAAAAAAATAAAAATAATGATTGCCTGTAACAAAAATAGAGGATATTTTAAAATTTATCTTATACAAAGACAGTCTGTAGAAATGGAGTATTCGAACCCTGACAGAGTTTCCGTAAAATTTAGTAAATCAATTAAGTAATTAATCATAGAATTACTGTGAGACTGTTGGCAAGCTTTTACTTTCTAGAGTTTTAGAGATTAAAGTAATAAAATATCACATAAAGCAAGGTGCTCAAAATAGTGAAGGGAATTTTTATCCTATTTGGAATTAGGCTCCTTGAAAACTCTGATTAAAACTACAGACCCTCTTCCCCAGAGGAGTAAAATGTGTGCATCCCCAAATTTCCCAGGGGAAAACCTCACTTAACTCATTTTCATTTTAGTCTTTCTGGGCTAAGGTTTTAACAGTAAAGAAAAATTGTGTTTCAGGCTCTATTTTTTTTTAATAAAGAGAAGCCAGCTGGGGTGCCTGGGGTGGCTCAGTCATTATGTGTCTGAGCCTCTGCCTTCAGCACAGGTCAAGATCCCAGGGTCCTGGGATCAAGCCCCACATTGGGCTCCCTGTTCAGGGGGAAGCCTGCTTCTCCCTCTCCAGCTTCCCTGCTTATGCTCCCTTTCTCTCTCTCGCTGTCTTTCTCTGAGTCAAATAAATAAATAATCTTAAAAAAAAAAAAGAGAAGCCAGCAACTATTTCATACTATTTGTTACCATCTCTCAGCTTGATTATTTCAAATACACTTTCTAATTAGATTTTATTTTGTACATCTATCATTTATTATGCCACTGTGAAGGTTTGGGAGATAAATTATTTTTTTTCTTTATATTTTGCTTATTCAAATTCATCCAACTGTATTTTACAAATCAGCCTATTTCAAAATAAGTTTTTCAGGCCAGTTACTAGATTGTTTTTAATTTTAAAGGAACTATTAGAACTACTGATTTTTTTCTGTGAATGAGTTAATGAAAGAAGGAACAATATTTCCTCTGAGAACTCTGACGAAGTTACTCACATGCTCCATCAGTTCCACTCTGGGCTTGTCCTGACCACTGTCTGAGATGAAAACCCAAAGCCAGGGAATGACAGATATTAAGTCATCCATATTGTTTTAAGATTCCAACACCAATAATTGGTGAGGTTAGTGGTTATTTATAAAATGTAGTTAACTGGTAAGCGGTAGGCATATTAACAAGTCGGATCAAACTCTTCAGCAGGGACTCCATGTAAGGGCACACAACTTGCCATCTCCATTATCTGGGCTTTATTTCAGAATTTTTCTCAACTGGATTTTCTAGTCATTAATAAGTGATTGATGGAAAGCTGTCTATTGCAAATAATTTTCTATTCAGATTAGAATGGAAAATAACATAATTTAAATACACATATGGAATTTATATGTATATATTATATGGAGTGGAAAATAATTAAAAATACACATAATGATATGTGTAGTGCATAAGCTGGATAAATCAAGGTTGGGGAGAATGCTGAGGCAAATGAGAAAGCTGACCTCTGGCACAGGCCACAGTTCAAATGGTGGTTGTGGTAGAATGTGAGAGCTGGCACACTGGCAACCACACAAGGCGATTGTGCTCATTTGGAAAAAAGGACAGCTCTCTGAATACTATTTTGCTATTGTTGGTATTTCATCTTTCTCCTGAATTTTCTACTCTATTTCCTTAAAACACACAAAGATATAAATAACATCAAACAGTCCCCTTACTTCAAATTCTTATAGTATTTAAATTATATTAGAAATTATTGCATTACTACTATTTAATATGTGCTCAATTTAAAAAAAAACTCATTTTCATGTAATTTTCTGTTGAATAGTATCTCTGTATAAGGCCTCAACATTACTTCATTCTCAATAACTCAATAATGACTAATCTGGATATGGAAACTCACTGTTTATAAATTGATTTCCTTAATGATTTTTTAACTTGCTTCAGTTCATCACTGAACCTTGTGCCTGGTTTAGTTTACTTTCAAATTCTTTGGCCCTAAATTTCTACTCTGATAAAGTGAAAATTATACCATATGCTGCCAAAAGGTAAGAATTTATCATTATCTATGTCCTTTTTCAGGCATTAAAAAATCTGTCCCAGAAGTGGCACCTTCTGTTTATTGTTTGTTTGTTTGCTTCTCATTCCTACTCTTTTTAAAAAATTATTTTTTTATTTATTTGACAGAGAGAGAGAGAGAGAGAGAGAGATCGAGATCATGAGTAGGCAGAGTAGCAGGCAGAGAGAGAGGGGGAAGCAGGCTCCCCGCTGAGCAGAGAGCCAGATGTGGGGATCCCAGAACCCCTCCGAGATCATGACCTGGGCTGAAGGCATAGGCTTAACCCACTGAGCTACCCAGCCACACCCCTACTCTTTATTTGATCCAGGAATGAGGACAAGTATCCCTGTCTTGTCCTGCACTCTCCTTTCATCATAACACCTAGCATGTGATCCTGAATTTTCCCTGTGATTGAGATTTCAGACTTCCCTGAAGTTAGTTAATGTAAGATACATTCAGGTAGTGCAGTGAGCTCACCCACGTAACTGCAAATTGTAATATATCAAAGCAGAAACATTTACCGATTCATAACATGGGGAATGGCACTGTTTTGTCTGAAAAATATAAGCACAATGTTGTTTTTTTCTGGTCTATATGTGTTATTTATGAAAAAAATCAAATAAAGATGTATTTTCCATTACATGTTTCTAATCAAATTGAGATTCTATAGATAAAAGTTTTAAAGAAAATACAGATTTGGACAAACTGATATAAATATCCTTTTTCAAAAAGCAATTAAATGATGGCATTAATATCTCTTCTACTCTTCTGTCTTAGAATTATTCTCTTTGTTCCCTTCCTTTAATCCTTTAAGTCTTAACCTATAAACAGCTGGAGAAGAAGGAGTGCGCCTTATCTACTTCACACTTTTTAAAATTTATTTACATGTCCAAAATGAATACAACTTCTGCAGTATATTTTTATATTTATATTTCTCACACCTGCTTTATTGAACCCTTATCCATATGAATTTATATGCTATTTGATCTCTTCTCAGAACTCTTTTTTCATTCTCAAAACCTATTTCATTTTTGCTCCTTTTATGTTAGGGATATCAATTCTTAGAAATACATTTTTTTTTTAACATTAGGAATCTCTCTTCTTCACATGTCCACTTCTATTCTGGATAATTTTTTTTATCTCCACAGATAAGTAATAATGTCTCTAAACAGTGCCTTGATGCTCAGTTTCAATGACCCTTCAGATCATTCCACCTCAACCACCTACCTTCAAGGTCTTACTCTATGTTTTGCCATTACCGATATATGCACTATTTTGACCATCAACATTTTATGACTCTGAAACACTGAGTATTACTTTCTAATTTTTCAGCTTATTCTCTTTAGAACCCTACAACAATGATGCTTGGTCCATGTAGGAATCTAACTGTATTTTTCACCATCCCTTCCATCCTCATGTAGATAATGATAGAACATGGTTAAACTTAATTTTGCAAAATAACTTGATTATTTTTTCTTTATGAAAGTCTCACCCTGCTACATTGTTGTCAACAGGGTGGGTGAATTTATAATAAATAAATAAGTAGGGGCACCTGGGTGGCACAGTGGGTTAAGCCGATGCCTTCGGTTCAGGTCATGATCTCAGGATCCTGGGATGGAGTCCCGGTCTCGCATCGGGCTTTCTGCTTTGGCGGGGAGCTTGCTTCCCCCTCTCACTCTCTGCTTGCCTCTCTGCCTACTTGTGCTCTCTGTCTGTCAGATGAATAAATAAAAAATTTTAAAAATATTAAAAAATAATAAAAAAGTAAAATTAAAAATTAAAAATTAATAAAAATAAATAAATAAGTAACCATTATTCAAGAGGCAATGGCAGTGGAGTTTGTCTTAGGTTTAAATTTTATTAATATTTTATTAAGATTATGTCAAATGTTATACAAGATTTTTACAAAGCCACACAAATTTCACTTATCCCATTTAAGATTTTACACATTGTGAAGAATACACAAGAGAATTAAATTTCTTAAGATTCACTGTGTTGAAAATTTAAAAAAAAGTTTTACTATGGTGTTGTGATGGAAACAAATAAGGTGCTCTTTAATGATCACTGTAGTAAATAAATCTAGGTGCCTTCAAAATCTAACTGCCTTTCTCCAAGTATCAGACTTCACACCTGCAGGTCACATACTACATTTGTGCTTGTACTCATGTCCGTCTTTCTAATCTGAATACTTACTTACATCAAGGCAAGTAAAGTTATTCAGTTTTCTATTCTTTTAAATAAATAACTTCCCAGGAAATTAATGATGAATTCATGTAAAAGAATCTAGCAATTTTACTTAACCGCAAACTTAATATGGACCAATCATTTATCATGGGGTCTAAATCAACCATTTTCTTAGATTAACCCCCCCAAAAAAGAAGAAAAAAATATCCAAATTAAGGCTCTGAAATGGCCCACAATCAAGTTCCATTGAGAATATTGTGTCTCTAGTGAGATACATTTTAAGAGTGAAAAAAAGAAAATAATAGCAACTAGAATACACTAAATATTTTTTTAAAGATTTTATTTATTTATTTGGCAGACAGAGATCACAAGTAGGCAGAGAGGCAGCCAGAGAGAGAGGAAGGGAAGCAGGCTCCCCGCTGAACAGAGAGCCCAATGTGGGGCTTGATCCCAGGACCCTGAGATCATGACCTGAGCCCAAGGCAGAGGCTTAACCCACTGAGCCACCCAGGCACCCCAAGAATACACTAAATATTTTGAAAGAAAATACTGCATGCACAATAAGTGGAAGGGGTAGAAAACTAAACTTGTGTGTCTGGCTGGTCTGGAGAATTGAACCAAAAGAGCTTCATCTAAATATAGTTTTCATATAGATGATTTAATCTTGAACTTCAAACCAGTGTTATAATTGGATAAGGCTTGGATGTGGGGAGAGCGTTGGTTTACTTTGTACAAAGTATTGTGAATTAAATAAGATTGAAGACTATGGTAAATTTTATAGAATGAACAAGTCATGGGCATAAAAGTTACAGTATAGAGAATACAGTCAATGGTGTTATAATAGTATTGTATGGTGACAGATGGTAGATATACCTGTGGTAAGCATAAAATAATGTATAGACTTATTAAATCATTCTGCTGTACACTTGAAGCTAATGTAACATTGTGGGTCAACATTTAAAACTAAAAAAAAAGTTTTTGAGAAACAAGTATGTAATGGTTTGGGAAAAAAAAGAAAAATAAGTATTTTCAAAGTGGCAATTAAATGTGACAAGTAATTTATTTCATTCAGTACACACTTATTGACTACTCTGTAGAAGTCACTGTTCTAGATGTTTGGAGTAAGAAGGTACTAAGATAAAACCCTTGATCCCAAGGAGTTTATGAACTAATGGAAGAGGACAATTACCAATTCAAAAAATAATATAACAATTGAGTGAGGGAGAAAAAGTGACATATAAATAGGTGAAAAATAAAATCGCTTAGTAAAGACAGTAAATCAATGGTATAAGAAATGTGGCTGCTCAATAGGGCTAACAAGTTTTTCCAAACAAAGTGATGGTCTCAGTATTTTCTGTAAAGGTCTAGTGACTAGATTATGGACGGATTCATAAAAGGTGAAGTCTTGAAAAAAGTTATTTTGAGGGTTAAAGCAAAAGAACTTTCCAGAGTTTCAGGAGGGCACCAGCAAGTAGCAGGAAGCCAATTAAATAAGTCATCAGTATTTTTAGTTGCAAGATTACACACACACACATAAACATGTCAGATTACAAAACTTTCTGTTCAAAATGCAATAATAAGTACATTAATGAGAATAAATGTATATTTTGGGGAATGAGGAGATCTTAATAGAAAAAGGATCATGGGAACTTATAGAGAGAAAATTAAAATGAAATTTGGTAATAAAAGTTATTATAAACAAATAATGTGTATCTGTGGGGGGGTCATACACACACACACACACACATATTTAATAAGGAAGATTCAGAAAACATATTTGCAAGACATAGGACAGAAAATCCAGTAACAATAACATGTAACAAGTGTCAATATTATTACATACCCAAGACAATTCTAAGCATTTGAAAATTCATCCTCATTAGAAAATCCTGGAGTAGGTGCAATTTTTGACATGATTTATAATTGAGAAATCATGCCCAAGGTCACAGTTAGTAAGAGGTGAAGCTAAGAGTTGAACTTCAAAATATACTCAAGCACACCATAAAATACTGGTTGTCCATTTTAGTATTCAGTATACCTAATATATTTTGAAATTGAGAAGATAAATATTTCAAAAAATACATGTACAAAAGATATATAAATGAAACCTATAAAAACTCAAATAATAATTTATGAAGAAATACTATAAGTAGTTAAGAAATATAGTCAAAGGACCAAAATGGCATTAAAAACAAAGAAAGCAATAATGTATGATGCTTACAAGGATATGAAGAAATGAAAACACATGGTTAATGGAATGATAGATGCAATATTGTTTGTATAGCTAAATCTGAAATAACCAGTATATATATCATTAGGGGACTGGTGGAATTAATTGGAAATTCAAGGACATGAAACATTAAGAAGTTATTAAATATGTCTTAGGTTTACTATTAAACTTAAATCACTCTAATTTTTTATAAAACATGAAAAATAAGTTATAAAGAAACAAGTATAATATATAATTTGTGTAGCAAAATAAAAGCAAGTAACTAGTACTCTGTGGTGTTGAGGGAAGCAAATTTTTTGTGTGAATACCTTTAACTTTTAAGGACTATTGAAGGACCAAGATAGTAAAGGATTCAGACCAAACTCTAAACTTGATTACAATTGATTTAAGAAGAAAAGGTAGGGTTTCCAATCTTTATAAAATAAAAATTTGCATTATTTTCCTAGCTGAATTTTTTATTTTATTTTTTTTAAGGTTTTATTTATTTATTTGACAGACAGAGATCACAAATAGGCAGAGAGACAGGCAGAGAGAGAGGAGGAAGCAGGCTCTCTGCTGAGCAGAGAGCCCCATGTGGGGCTAAATCCTAGGACCCTGGGATCAAGACCTAAGTTGAAGGCAGAGGCTTTAACCCACTGAGCCACCCAGGCGCCCCCCGGTTGAATTTTTTAAATGAAGACAAAAGGAATGGCAGTCCCAGTGAATGGAAATGTTTGAGTACTAAAAGGGTAGGAAAGGAATTTAGGGGAAAGTGAATATATCAACTTCTGTGTAGAAAAGGAACAATTTAGACACAAAGTGAATGGTAAGGCTAGCAGGTTGAAACCTATTGAAGAAAGCATTTAATGTCATGCAAATGAATTTATGATTTTTCTTATAGGTTCTTGAGTAGGCACTCAAGTATTTGACCAGAGAGATGAAATAATCGATGCAGTTAATTAAGTAGAGCACTCTGTAGTTACTGAAGGAGATCTCTTTGACCAGAGATATGATTTTGTATCATAAGTCAGTTATTTAAGAATACTGTGCATGTGTAAGGATATTGGGCTGGGAATATACACCCTTGTGAGACCAGGGAGGAGCAAGAACAGTTGTTCCTACATATGAGGTGGCAGAGACCATTATTTTCAGTAATATTTAGTGTCTTGTATCAAATGAAATTATTTATTTTGCCAAATTGTGAGTAGCATTGTAATTTCTTTAAAATCTACTTTTAATAATAAAGCAACAAATGGCATTTTCATGTATATTTTATTCAAGTCTTCTACTTCAACTAATTCCTAAATGTCCCTACTATATTTGACAAGGGCAAACATCATCATAATTTTATAAAATAATTCTCTAAAGAGAATTCAAAACCCAGTTACATGTCTTTGAAGTTTGTCCATACTCTTTTGTAGTAATTCTGTGAAGGAAGATAAGTTTAGCTTATGAGAAAGAAAGAAAAGAACTGAGCCATTTAATCTTCTTATATTGATAATTGCAAGCTATGATAATTCTTTACACTGTGTGCACCTAGTACTTTCACGTGACTAGGCTTAGACATCCTTGAGTATTTCAATAAAAATGAAGTTTATATTGAAATAGCTGTCTATTTTATGACCAAGATTACACTTTTATTTTACTTTTCAATGCATACTACATATCTTCCATATTTAGATTATCATATGATTATTTTAGCACAGTACACACTTGGAATATTCACATATCCATTTTTTCATACCTTATGTTTAGATTATTTTCAGAGTCAAATGCTTTAATAGAGGAAGCTGGAGAAGATTTTCCATTCATGGATTTTAATGAGTATGGATGAAAAATCAAAGTTCTTTTAAGGATTAGGCAAAGGATTCAGCACGTACTGTATTAGAAAATCTTACTGATTTGCATATAAAATATAAGGCTTACTGTGGCATTAAAAATATACTTTTTATAAAGAATAATAGAAAATGTTTCCAAGCTTACAAATGAAAAATGGAGAGAGAACATCTGGTAGAATAATTATATTTACATTTCATTCACATTTTAATATCTATATTGAAGTATATATTCTAAAAATGTATTTCTCGAAAACATTTGTTAGTGACAAGAATAGTTCAGCAAGTGAATGAGTACATTCTAGAAAGTGACTTTTATCTCTATATTTTAAGAGTTTGAAGGACGCCTTTTATCACTTAACACAGACTTTTGGAGAAACAGTAATCTTAAATTTGTGTCTCTCCACATCTTCTTTTTATATAGGATGGGGCAACAATCTACATAATCCCAGTCTCAAATTCAAGACCTCTCTCATTGTGGAATGCATAATTATTGCACTGTTTATCTTTCATATATGTAGAAATCATGAAAAAGAGCCAAAATTCCTATCCTTTGTGATAGAATTATGTTGACTTAAAAACACTGTTGCTGTCCTTTCTTCAATAAGATGTCAACAGCTGCATAAAGATAGTATCTAGTTCTCCTTATCGAGACTTCCAATGACTCAGTGGTAAGTAGACCAGAACACAATTCCAACACCTTCCCAGACCAGGCCCACTTCATTTTTCAGTTTTTGCAAATGATTTTTTTATCGATTCACAGAGCAACATGAATATATTGCCACATAATCCAGGATAGCTATATCCATGAGATTTATTTTGCCAAAACCTGATATGTTTTTCAATTATTTATATGGTTCTTTCTGAGGAAAAGCATTTTATATATTTCATGAATGAGTTATTTTGAGAAACTTAATTTACTAAAGAGAGATTCATTTGTAATAACTGAAAAAATAAGTCTGTAAGTCTATTTGAATTTTCTTACATTTTTGTACCACATTCTTACACTGTGTCTATTCACATTAAATGAACACTGTAGGCTATATTCATATAGAAATTCTTACATGTCAGATAGATAAAATACTTGAAAATTGTGTTGCTTTTTCTGCATTATTGCAACAGATAACTTGGGAAAGGTAATGTTTCCCACTGCAGGAATAACTTTAGACTCTATATTAATAACTTCTAAGATGAATGGGAATATTTTCCTGTTTTTTGTGGTTTTTGTGTAGAAATCCAGCATTGATTTACAAGGTTATTTTCACTGTCATAAAAACACAAAACTTAGTTAAATTGAATACTTACCAAGTATCTGAACCTAAAATGTTAAACTAAAACTTGAGAATTAATGTAAGTGAGGTAGATTCATGAAGAAGTGAATTAATATTTAATCATGGCCATGCAGTGAAAAAGCTACCTTCCGACAGCTACCTTCCAGTCAGTTACGTTTACTTAGACTCTCATCAACTCAACTCCAGGCTCCATCTCTGAAGTGCAAGGGGTTAGCTTGAAAGAGCATTTGGGAAGAGACATCCTTCTTCCACCTCTAAGAGAGGGATGACATGTACATCCAATAATTATATATTACCCAAATATTCTGCTCTTTATATGCATGTCCTCATTCTTTTCTCATAACAACAATGAAAATGAAAAAGAGAAAATACAATTCATATTTTTTAAATTTTTTATTAGCATATAGTGTATTAGCCCCAGGGATACAGGTCTGTGAATAGCCAGGCTTACACACTTCACAGCACTCACCATAACACATGGACAGGGACCGAATGTATCCATAACCCAACCACCCTCTCCCTACCCCCCTCCCCTGAGCAACCCTCAGTTTGTTTTGTGAGATTAAGAGTCTCTTTTGGTTTCTCTCCCTCCTGATCCCATCTTGTTTAATTTTTTTCCTTCCCTACCGCACAAACCCCCCACATTGTACAACTCATATTTTACATGTGAGGGACTGAGGTCCAAAGAATTAAGTAAATTACCCAGGTACAGATAATTAGAAAGTATTTAAGCCATGTTTCAATCAGAGCATTCTCATGCAAAATCATTTTCTCCCCAAAACAATGAAAGCTAAACATTTTTAGATATAACTTTAAGGGAGCAATAAGGAAAATTAGAATAAAGTATTTCTATAAAAAGCATCTGTAAATTTATTTGATTTCCATTGTACATGATAAACCAATTTTATTAGGATTTAATAGATTTTTAATTGTTTATTAAAATATACATTTTATTAACATTCCAATAAAATTTTGTTTACATGGTTTAAATGTTATTGACATCTTACCTTAATCTGTGGAATCTTCCAACTGTACTAGCAAACATGAGGATTTTTTTTTTAAAGATTTTACTTATTTATTTGACGACAGAGATCACAAGTAGGCAGAGAGAGGGGATGGGGGAAGCAGGCTCCCCGCTGAGCAGAGAGACCCTGATGTGGGGCTCAATCCCAGGACCCTGGGATCATGACCAGAGCCAAAGGTAGAGGCTTTAACCCACTGAGCCACCCAGGCACCCCCAAAATGAGTTTTTAATTGAACTCACAATAAAATGATTAAAGTTTATAGGTATAACAATGAACAAAAAAATGAAAGACAAATAGTTGAGACTTAACACATTCAGAAACAAAAGTCTAAATTTGGCCTACATAAGGTCAGAATTGTTTCTGAGATCCTCACAATCATCTAGAATCCTTGATGGGATATACTTCTTTAAACAAGATAACTAATTATTCTGGTCACTGAAAGAGAAAAAACAACTTGGATTGTCCCGCCTAGAAAATAAAAGGGTAGAGGGAGAAAAAAAGAGAGATGGAAGGTAAAAGAGAAAAAGAAAAGAAAAACAAACAAACAAAAAAACCAAACCAAAACAAACAAACAAAAAAACAAGGACAGGACAAAGACAAGGAAAAGAGACAGGAAGAAAGTAAGAAAAGATTTTTAGGTTTTTAGACAGTAAGACATTGGCAAATAAGCAGCATATGTATGTGCTGTTCTCTGAGAAACAGTAAAGATGAATGACAGGAGACTAACAATCATTTGGCTTTCTACCTAATGAAATCTGTGAATCATGGAGCAGAGCCACAAATCCCAAGCAAAGTATGGCTGTCTCATCTGAATGAAGTTGTAAATACCACAGGGTCTGACAGGGCTGCAAAGTACAAAGTTCTAGAGAGCAGGGTGCTATGCAGAAACAGACCCCAGAAATTTTCTGCTTAAGAAGGCAGTTAACTAATATCAATCGCATCATTTTGAAGAGACTTGTTTGTGAGATTTAGTATGAAGTCCTAGAGAAATTCCATTGCTGGAGCTAGTTTAGCCCCACAACTAAAGTGTGATCCTTACAGTGACACTATTGAGAGTCCTGAGTGATTAATGAGGAGGTACCTTCAGGTACATGTGTTTTCACTGGCAAATTCTATCAAACATTTCTCAAACTTTTACACACACTGTCAGAAAATAGAAGAAGAGGATTTTTTTTTAAAGATTCCACGTATAAGTGAAATCATACGGTATTTGTATTTCTCTGCTTATTTTACTGAGCACAATGTTCTCAAGATCCATCCATATTGTTGTCAGGATTTTCTTCTTCCTTATGACTGAAAATATCCCATTATATGCGCATGTACCACAACTTCTTTATTCATTCATCCCTCAATGGACACTAAGTTTGTTTCCATACCTGGGGTGTTGTCCATCATGGCACAATGAATATGGGGTGCAGATACATGTTCAAGCTAAAGTTATCATTTGCTTTGGATATAGCAAAGCAGAATACCCAGAAATGCAATTGCTGGATCATAAGATATTCATATTTTTATTTTTTTGAGGAAACTTTATACTGTTTTCCATAGTGGATGCACCAATTTACATTCCCCAACAGGACACAGGACCTTTTTATCCATATCCTCACCAATACTTATGTCTTTCTCGTCTTTTCGATAATAGCCATTCTAAAAAATGTGTAGTGATATCACATTGTGGCTTTAATTTGTATTTCCCTGATGATTAGTGATGTTAAGCATCATTTTGTGTACCTGTTGTTCATCTGTATGTCTTTCTAGGAAAAAAAATATATTCAGATCCTTTGCCCATTTTTTAATCAGAATGTCTTTCTGTTGTTATTGTTTATTCGCTTGCTATTGAGTTGTGTTTAATCATTGCTTAATTTAGGGGTGCCTGGGTGACTCAGTGGTTTAAAGCTTCTGCCTTCGGCTCAGGTCATGATCCCAGGGTCCTGGGATTGAGCCCGGCATCGGGCTCTCTGCTTGGTGGGGAGCCTGGTTCCTCCTCTCTCTGCCTGCCTCTGCCTACTTGTGATCTCTGTCTGTCAAATAAACTAAAAAAAAATTAAAAAAAAATTATTGCTTAATTTAAATACTTCCAACTTTGGCAATAGTCCAACACAGATGCCAGGTGGTAACTTTGATTTTCCTTCAATTCTAATATAGGATATTGAGACTTAAAGAATAGGTGACAGATGATGATAGATGATTGATAGATGATAGATGATAGATAGATAGACAAGACAGAATAAGTGGTAAGTGGGAAAGAGTTTTAATCATAAAACACAGCGGGGCACCTGGGTGGCTCAGTGGGTTGAGCCTCTGCCTTCGGCTTGGGTCATGGTCTCAGGGTCCTAGGATGGAGCCCACATCAGTCTCTCTGCTCAGCGGGGAGCCTGCTTTCCCTCTCTCTCTGCTTGCCTCTCTGCCTACTTGTGATCTCTGTCAAATAAATGAATAAAATCTTTAAAACAACAACAACAACAAACCACTTACCTACTTGGATCACACATTCTGGTATGACCGTTTCACAGAGGGGCAGATCTTAGACTTTTTTTTTTAAAACCATATTGTTTGAACTGGCTTTTCAAATACATTTGTAATTCAGAAGGAGTTAAGATGGTGGAGTTGCAGACCCTATGCTTGCTTCATCTCTCTAATGGAGCTAGATAAATATTTAATCATCCTAAGTGCCCAAGAGATCTATCTGAAGAGTGAGAGAACAAACTGCACAACTGGAGCGAGACAAGAGGCCACATTGTGGAAGGTAGGAGTTACAGGGACTTGATTTGGAGGAGAAAGGAATTGTAGGTGCTGTGGAGGGGAGGACCCCTGATTACAGAGAGAGAAGAGAGAGAGAGAGAACATGCACGGGAGAGTACATAGGGCACAGGGGATCACACAAGAAAAACACTTCTCCAAAACCATTGACTGGGAGAATTAGAGGGGCTGGTTATAAAAACATTTGCAACTCAAGTAGGTATTCTCAGGTACATCTGTATTTATGCAACAGTTTTAAGAGGATACTCTATCAAGCCTTCTAGTAGGTTCTGAGAACACAGTGATGACGGTACCTTCTACCTTCTATGATGATGAGCTTTTGGATGGCACTTGGATTGGAGATTCCACACCCAGGAAATAGTGGTCAATTATAGTGGCCAATAAAGATCCTGTTTCTGTTTCAAAATAAACACCATATGTAGTTATGTGTGTGGCAGAACACCTAAAAAGAATCTGCATTACTAAAAGCCATTGTTAAGGACACAGATATGCGCCTCACCAAGTGTGTGACCTTCTAAGAAAACATAAAATTTATAAAAAGCCCTGTGGGAATTGTCTGTGAATCAAATAACCAAGGGAATCTCATTATGCTAAAACCTCTCTGTTAAGTACGGTTATTTGTTCTTCTCCTCAGTGTATTTTCAGTTAGCTCCCTGTTGCAAAATCTCATACTGATTATTTGCCTTCAGAGTAAAATATTGAACTGGAAACATTCTTACAATCTACTCTTGTTCTAAATTGCTGTTGACATTTATGTACTTGGCATACATAATTGCCCTAATCTCTTTCTAGACCTCCTAAATGCCCTGCTGGACTAAACTGAATTTAAAATACATTGACTTCAAATGCTGCTGTGATTCCTAACAGGTTTACATTGACACCATTAGTGCTTAACATAACATTTCCGATAAGCTATTTATTTCATCCAATACATTTGACAGTTTTATGTTTATGACACCATATAACCATGTTGAAAGGGATTTTTATACCCATCTAATTAGAAACAATAATATATTGATATATGTGTGTTATCATTTCTATGTCTTATATCACTATTCCAGTAGCTTTTATTTTCTCATTCTAGGATGATTTTTGATTACATTGATAATGGAAGAAGTCCACACGAAATTACTATTTTCCATCTTTGTATATTTAATAGCAATTTACCAGTGAATAACTTGCTGGTTTTAGGAGTTACCTTTTGTTTTAAAATGCTTTTAATGTGATCAATTATTTGTTTTCTGTTTTTATTATGGTCATCAATTCCAATAACTTTGTTAAAATATAAAAATACACTTTTAAATGTTAGAAAGAAATAAAATTTATGGCCTCATTTATAAACCAAAATTCAGTCAATAAGAACAGTTATTTATATCAAAATGCATAAGTTATCTTTCCATAAGCAGAAATATGTATTTATAGTACAAAAGGAATGGTGACTATTTGTCTGGTATCTGAAGAGAAAAAAAGGGAAATG
Source organism: Taxidea taxus jeffersonii (assembly GCA_003697995.1). Lineage (NCBI taxonomy): Eukaryota > Metazoa > Chordata > Mammalia > Carnivora > Mustelidae > Taxidea > Taxidea taxus. The sequence continues at coordinate 33,519 of RCUC01134163.1, forward strand.
TTTGCAGAAGTGACTGGGGAGCTTTTAAGCTTTTTTTTGGTAAAAGTTACAGGTGTTTTCCCTACTTACCAGATCCACCACTTAGCTGAACACTTGTTTTTGTATGGCTCACATATCACAATGTGTTTGGGTTTTTTTTACATTTTTTAATAATTAAAAAAATAAAAGACCACTATTTTGTGACATGTAAAAATTATAATAAATTCATATGTCAGTATCCATAAATTAAATTTCATTGGAACGCAGCTACACTCATTCTTTAGGGATTATGGCTATGTTTGCCATGCAGTGACAAAGTTGAGTAGTCATGATAGAGAATGCATTGCCTCAGAGTCTAAATTGTTTACTACTTCTGCATTTACATAAAAATGGAGTTTGTCAACACCTAGGTTAAAATATAAGGAGGACTCTTCCCTCTTATACATTCCCTTTGGTTTGAAAAAGCCCAATCAAACTTGACAGTGCTAAAGTGATAATTTAGTTTAAGGATACAGCGATGATTCATAAAATAGAAGGAAAACTAGGGCTATACTTCAAAAAGGTACTGGGATCTCAGTTTAAAAAGCCATTTAAATACTTTGTCTTTCTAACTCCCTGTTCATCTACTCTGAGTATTCCCTCCACTTTAGAAAAGCTTCTTCTTCTACATGAGTCAGCATAAATGTTTTTCACATTCCCTTGGACATGTTGTACTTCTCCCATGCTTACACTTCTTATGTCCAAGTTCCCAAAGTTTACTTTTTGATTACCGGTCAAGCCACGAAATACAGACTGATTCTTCCTTTGTCCCAATTCAAATTCCTGGGAACTTGACTGGTTGAACCAAATTTAGTCAAGTTTACTCCTATAGGCCAAATAAGGGAGGTATACCTCAAGGTATACCTTGAGGGAGGTAGTCATATTGTGGAATCGCGTCTGGTCTTAACTTTCCCCCTTGGCCACATCATCATGTACACGGAAGGGGGCGTCCACCAGAGTCTCATTACTTGGTAGACAATCTAGTATACTAAACCAACAGTAAAAGGAATACTAAAAGAAATACACGTAAAATTAATATATTTGTTGTATATGATAAAGGTATCAAATTATTTTAAGATGTTCTTTTTTGCAAAATCAGACAAAATTATGAATACTTAAATTATACTTGATCAAACCAGAATCACACAATATTAAAAAAAGAACTCTAAGTAACTACAAGAAAATCCATGATATTAATAGCAATAATGTATAATGCTTATTAGTCTCTTACATTGTACCAAATATTATTTGGCATTATTTCATCTGATCCTATGTTATAAGGACTGTTAAAAACCACCATTGTACACAGAAGAAATCTAGGCTTCAATAAGATAAATAACTTGACAAAGGTCACACAATTTAAATGAGAGAATCATGTATCAAATCGAATAGCCTGCCTTCCTCTCCACTAATTCACAGGATGAGAAATTCAAAGAATTGAAACTCATCAAGTACATAAATACTTTAATTTAATTACTTTATCTGATAAACACTGTTTTCTAAATTTATTGATATTATTAATATTAATAATATCCATTTTCTTAAACTGGAATATATCTAGTAAAACTGATTAGGGACTAAACTTTAATATCACATAGAATGGTATAAATTATTGGGCCTGTGAAGAAATGAGTAACAATATTAGTTTGACTTTTTCTGTGTTTTTCAATGTGATTTAATTCAAAATGAATGGGCAACATTGCAAATTTCTGAATAATATTGAAATTGATATTTAATATTGACAATAACAACGAAACTCTTCCTAAAATTCAGCTTACTTTGGAGCTCAGCAAAAATAACGTTATGTATTAACAAAAAGTATAAAATTTTAAATTAGGCATCTAGTTTGCAAGACCAATATCTTTAACCTTGATTTTTTTTATGATCCCAGTTTTTTTTTTTCAGTATTTGAATCAAACTCAGATCTTCCTCCTATTTCATCTGCTTAAATGCTTTGATTTAATTCAAGACTACACACAGTTTTTTCAGTTTCATTCCACTGGTTTTAACACTCTCGTCAGCAAACTCTATCTCATCAATAGTTCAGAGTTTGGCTTATTTTGAAAGAAAGATGTATGGGTTTTGTAAAGGAATTAGCTGCTTCTCTGGATAGCATAATTAGCTATTCAGAAAATGTATGCCAAAAAATGTTTGTAACTTAACCAGAATGATGCTTAATCTTAATAAATTATATGTGCATGTGTATGTCCATATATATACACTCAATAAATATGTGTCTTTTAAACTTTTATATAGGGTGATTCAATATTGTTAGTTTAATTATCTGATGAATTTCTTATGCAGCAAGCAAGAGAACAAATTGCCTAGGCTGTTTCACATATTCCAATTCAAACAGATAAATTTATTTTCATGGAACATTATAAGAATGAAAACTTCTGTACTGCCTCATACTGTTCATATAAGAATCTATTCGATGAAAGTGATACTATGGGTATTACCATTCTATAAAATCATCTTTATTTCAAAAGGATTTCCCAGTAATACAAAATTATGAAGAAATAGGGGTTGCTTATTTTGTTTTAATGTATCTTGTCTTATGCTGAATGCCCGTCCTGATTTATTTTAGGCCTAATGAGCAAACACTGGAACTACAGCACATGATATAGAGCATGGCCTTAGAATATTTTTGCCTACAAATCATAGTAAGAAATGTATTTTAGATTATGATCCATAGTATGTACCATTATAGGTATGTATGCATATATGACCTAAAAAAATCATGAGACATTGCTATATGTGATGCACTCTCTTTGCAATTTTATTCTATTACACATTTTCTACCCTTTCTTTTTTTCACTTTTTAATATTGATTGTGATCTACTAAACAGATTTCACAAGACCCAGTTTTAAAAAATCTCATCTCCAGAACTACTGATCTAGAAGTCTAGATACTGCAACATGTCTGCCTCTACCGTGAATTTTTACTTATTTATCTTCTCAGGTTTTAGTTTATTTTCTAATCTGTATAGTTCACATTTTAAGAGGAGAAGTACAAAAAGCTGGCCACTTATGAAGGAGACTGTCATCCATACAGTGGTCCAGACCACTGTGACAATGGCATTTGAAAGGCAATTTATTTAACCATTAGAAACTTGACCCAGCCTTCCTGAAATGTTGAAAAGCTCTCTGCTTCTCCAAGAGAAAAGCCAGTGACATTTTTCAACTGTAGAACTTTTGGCATAGCTCATCTCTAAAGCAGATAACACTCAGAGAAAAGTCTTCTACTCCCCTTCAACTCTGAAGAATACAAATTTTAATAAGAAGTGAAATTTCACAGCCAAAAATGAGGGGGAGTGTAGTGAGAAGAATATTGCTAATTTATTAGACCTGTCACTTATATTTCCACTCCCACTATGACACTGTTTTAAGTGTCAGTGAAGCATGAGGATGAAAGACTTTTGAAGCAGTATCAAAGAAAAATAACTTCTTTGACATAGAATACAGGTACCTGAATGTAATATTTTCTCAGCTTTCACTTTCAATGCTCATTCATAACATACCACAGCTGATTAATTAACCTGGCACTTTTGGTAAAATAACTTTAATTGCTAAACCACTTCTGATTTAGTAATTGAATAATACATAAATGCAAAAATGACCTAACGAATGAAACAGATAATTTTCATAAGTTAAACATAATTAAAAATCATTGAAATGTGATATTAAATTGAAAGTAAATTTTCTGGTATCAAAACTCAGTTAAGATATATAAAGTTGCAAAATCTGGGGTTCTTATATTTCAGTAAAAGTTTATCTTTCTTAGAAATAAATCATAGTTTGATATATATAATTTTCCTGACTTATTTTTTAACGTACACTTTGCTGAATCTTATTTTTTTTCAAAACAGAATGGCAATGCATCTCAAAGTTCTTTCTTACCCTTCTAATGACTGTGTAGATGGTACACAACAATCAGTTTATTCAATCATTCACCTATGGATAATACATACATTTTGAATCCACCCTTTTGCCACTAATTATTTCCTCAATAATTATCCTTTCTTTTAAAAATGTATTTACTTATTTGAGAGAGTTAGAGAGAGTGAGCAGGGGGAGGGGCAGAGAGAGAAGGAGAGAGTCTTAAGCAGATTCCCTGCTGAGCCCAGAGCCCAGTGGGGGACTGAATCCCAGGATGCTGAGATAGTGACTTGAGCAGAAATCAAAAGTCAGATGCTTAATCTCCTGAGGCACCCAGCGCCTCTCAATAATTATCTTTATTCAGTTGCATTAAGTTACTTTAGCTTTGTGAGATAGATTTTGAAGAATGAAATTGTTGGGTAATACTGTAACTGTGGTATTCCTTAATTATTACTTTCTAAAGAGGACTTGAAAATTTATTTCTACCAAGATTTTATGAGAATTTCCTTTTCTTCAAAATATTTCCAGCAATAGGTATGACACATTTTCAAAATATTTGTGTTAATTTTATAGGTATACAATGGTGTATCATTGACACCTTAATTTGCATTTCTATGAATTTTGAGAATGTTGGTTTCTTCATATTAAAACCAGGTTTCCAATAACTTTTTTTTTTCTAAACAGTCTATATTCTTTGGCTTTCTTTTTTCCTATAATCTATCTTACTAATGTTTTAGAAAGCTTAAAGTTTATATATATTAGTTCTATGATTTTTATAAATGAGACAAATATTTCCCCATTCTAGAATTATTATTTTATTTAGATTACACATACAGTATGCTTTTTAAAAAGTGCTTATTTATGGGGCGCCTGGGTGGCTCAGTGGGTTAAGCCTCTGTCTTCGGCTCAGGGCATGATCTCAGGGTCCTGGAATCGAGCCCCGTATCAGGCTCCCTGATCAGCGGGGAGCCTGCTTCCCTCTCTCTCTTTCTGCCTGCCTCTCTGCCTACTTGTGATCTCTCTCTCTGTCAAATAAATAAATAAAATCTTAACAAAAAATTTTTTTAAAAAGTGCTTATTTGTGTATGAAATATATGCATTTTCCCCTCTATTTTGCAGAATAACATCATTATGAAAATACTCTAAATTCACATATTTTCTTTTAATTTTAAAAGCATTTTTATCTATTTAGATTTGTTATGGAATAGGAATCCAATTTTACATGCTTGCAGACTGATATTAGCTTTTGCTAGTTCTATCATATAGACGGTTGCACTAAATTAAATAACTATTTTGCAATATAAAAAATTCTGATTTTTTTCTGGCCTAATATGTACATTTCAATGACAGATAAATTGATTTTATAGAATATTTTACTATGTATTATAAACTCTGTTTTATTTTGTTTTGTTTGCTATTCTCATTGGTTCTCCTTTGGTTCTAAGCCATTTCTTATAAATCGAGAAAATTTGTTTTTAATTATAATTAATTAAACTTAAAAATGAATTTTGGAAAAATAGTAATTTTATGGTAGTAAATTTCCTTTTGAAGACATATAACAACAGCATGTCTTTTTGTTTTACAATGTGTTATTTTGGGGGTGCCTGGGTGACTCATTCAGTTGGGTGTCTGACTTTATTTCAGCTGAGGTTATGATCTCAAGAGTTGTGAGATCAAACACAGGTCAGGCTCTGTGATAGGTGTGGAGCCTGCTTGGGATTCTCTCTCCACACCTTTCCCCACCCCCACCTAGCTCTCTCATTCTTGAGTGTGTTCTCTTTCTCTCAAAAAAAAAAAAAAAAAATTATTTTTCTCTAAAAATTTTTTATATAAGCCTTAAAAATTCCTTGTTAAGTTTATTGTTGGATATGTGATAATTTTCGTATTCAGTGTTAATGTACTATGCTTTCCAGTTTTATTTTGAGTTGCTTAAAGGAAAAAAAGTATTTTTGTCTATTTTTCTGTCTATCAAATTTTCTTTCAAAATCTAGTAATTTTTTTTTCTTGATAAAGTTTCTCAGTTTTGCAGGTAAAAGTTCATGTAGGCTATTTCCCCAATATTATACATTATTTTATTTTTTTAAGTATTTTACTTTGTTAAAACTTCCCAGGGGCACCTGGGTGGCTCAGTGGGTTAATCCTCTGCCTTTGGCTCAGGTCATGATCTCAGGGTCCTGGGATCGAGCCCCGCATCGGGCTCTCTGCTCTGCGGGGAGCCTGCTTCCCCTTCTCTCTCTGCCTGCCTCTCTGTCTACTTGTGATCTCTCTCTCTCTCTGTCAAATAAATAAATAAAATATTTAAAGAAAAAAACTTCCCAATGATACAGAATGATGACATTCTTATTTTCTTCTTACTTTCTAATTTAGAGTACCCTAGGTATATGTGTTTAGAGAGTGATTTTAAATTGATGAAAAAAGATGCATAGCACAAATCTATAATGTGCTATATAGCTTTGATATCTTTAATTTTAATGAGAAATAATCATAGTTTCGGATACTTGAACATTACTTGTTTCAAATATATTTTATTTCACAAACTTGCATTTATGTAGGAAATCTTTATTGAACTCTGACAGAGAAAGATTGAGGTCTCTAACTATATTAGTGGGTATGACTCTCCTTTCAATTGTAGTAGTTTTGGTTTTATGTATTTTGATGTTGTTGTTAGACACATACTTTTTTTTTAAAGATTTTATTTATTTATTGGACAGACAGAGGTCACAAGTAGGCAGAGAGGCAGGCAGAGAGAATGGAGGAAGCAGGCTCCCCACGGAGCAGAGAGCCCTATATGGGGCTAGATCCCAGGACCCTGAGGTCATGACCTGAGCCAAAGGCAGAGGCTTTAACCTGCTGAGCCACTCAGATGCCCCAGACACATACATTTTTAATATTGTTATATCTTACTGGATAATTGTACCTTTTATCATTATGTAATATCCCTCTTAATTTCAGAAATTAACATATCTACTCCAGCTTTCTTTTTATTAGTGTTGGCATAGTTTATCTTTCTTTATCTCTACTTTAACCTTTCTGAATGTTTATATTTAAAGTTGATTTTTTAAGACAATATGTAATTGGGCTTTTTTTTTAATCCACAATGTCAGCCTATCACTTAATGGATTGACTATTCACATTAAAAGTGATTGTTATTATAATTAGATTCATAATTACATGTTTATAAGTTTTCCAGCTGTTTATAACTTTTTACAAATAGTTGCTTTTGCTTTTTGTTTCTTATACTCTCGCTCTCTGACTTTTATGGCTTTTAGTCTAGTATTTTATGTAATTCCAAATTTTCTCTTTTTACCAATCTCAGTTTACCAATTAACCTTCTTTTTAAAATTTTGTGGTGGTAGATCTATAGTTTAAAATATATATATATAATATATATTTCTCATATATATTATATATATATACAGTTTAAAATATATATATTTTAAACTGTATATATATATAGTTATAGTTATAATTATAGTTATGGTTATAGTTATCTAAGTCTACAAATAATACCATACCACTTCACATATAGTACAGACATATCTTGTAACAAAGTCTTCCCCAATTCCTTCTTATCCCTTATAAAATTCTTGTCATTCATTGCATATATACATTTTCTAGAATCACCCGAATATTATAGCTAGTATTAGCTTTAACAAACAGCTTTCATAAAGTGATTTTAAAACAAGAAAAATGGGGGCGTCTGGGTAGCTCAGTGGGTTAAGCCGCTGCCTTCGGCTCAAGTCATGATCTCAGGGTCTTGGGATCGAGTCCCACATCGGGCTCTCTGCTCAGCGGGGAGCCTGCTTCACCCCGCCCCTCTCTGCCTGCCTCTCTGCCTACTTGTGATCTCTCTATCTGTCAAATAAATAAATACAATCTTTAAAAAATTATAATAATAGGGGCGCCTGGGTGGCTCAGTGGGTTAAAGCCTCTGCCTTCGGCTCAGGTCATGATCCCAGGGTCCTGGGATCGAGCCCCACATCGGGCTCTCTGCATGGCAGGGAGCCTGCTTCCCTTCCTCTCTCTCTGCCTGCCTCTCTGCCTACTTGTGATCTCTGTCAAATAAATAATAAATAAAAAATCTTTAAAAAAATATTATAATAATAATAATAAAACAAGAAAAATGTTTTACCTTCATTTTTTCCTTCTCTGATACCCTGCAATTCTATACATAGTTTCTAGTTTCTGCCCTATCTTGTTTTCCTTTGACTAAAGAACTTTTTAAAACATTTCTTGTGTATCAGGTCTGTTGCTGATGAAGTCCCTCAGTTTTTGTTTGCCTGAGAAATTCTTTATTTTCACTTCACTTTTGAAGAATAATTTTGTAGATATAGAATTCTAGGTTGATTTTTTTTTCAAAATATTATATATTTTATATTATTCTCTTCATATTTACCTGGTTTCTGATAAGAAATCAGCTGTAATTTTTTATCCTTATTCTAACCCCCTTCTCACATGAATGTTTTAAGATTTTCTCCTTGCTTTTGTTTTCCTGAAGTTTGAATATGGTATATTGTAATAGGTTAAATTGTGCCGGTCTACCAGTTCACAGGTTGAAGCTAACCCATAGTAGCTCATGTTGTGACAGTTGTTTGAAAAAACAGTTGTTTATAGAGTTAATCAAGTTCAAGTGGTATCATTAGGATGACCCCTAATCCAATATGACAAGTGTCTTAATAAGAAGAGAGAATTTCATTACAGAAATCATTAAAGGGAAAGTAATATAAAGACACAAATAGAAGACAGCCATCTAAAAGCCAGAGAACTCTAAAAAATCTCCTTCTCTCATGGCCCTCAAAATGAAACAACCCTGACGACCCTTAATTAGGGACTTTTAACCTGCAGAACTGTGAGAAAGTAAATTTCTGTTCTTTAAGCCACCGTTTTTAGCACTTTGTTATGGCAACTTTAAGAAACTAACACATATGCCTAGCTTAAATATTTGTTGTTGTTGTTGTTTTAATTGTTTATTTATTTTTTTCTATTCATTCTGCTTGTTTTTTGGGTCTCTTGTCTTCATTGTTAATGTTGAAAAAATGTTCAGCTATTTTTTTTAAGATTTTATTTATTTATTTGATAGAGATAACGAGTAGGCAGAGAAGCAGGCAGAGAGAGAGGAAGGGAAGCAGGCTCCCTGCTGAGCAGAGAGCCCGATGTGGGACTCGATCCCAGGACCCTGAGATCATGACCTGAGCCAAAAGCAGAGGCTTTAACCCACTGAGCCACCCAAGTGCCCCATGTTTAGCTATTTTTACTTCAAATGTTAATTATGATTTTCCCTTCTTCTCTTTTTGCCATTCCGATTACACATATATTAGTTACACCTTTAATTGCCCCACACTTTTTGGATATTCTGTAGGTTTTGTCTGTCCTCTATATTTTATTTTCAAAAGTTCCTATCTTTAAGCTCACTGCTTCTCTTCTCAGCTCTGCTGAGTCTACTTTCAAATGTACTTTCGATGGGCTTTCAAATGTGTTCTTCATTTCTGTTACAGTGTTTTGATTTCTAGTATTTCCTTTGGGTTTTTTTCTTAGTTTTAATCTCTGCTTATATTACGCATCTGTTCTTGTATCTTGTCTACTTTTATTTAGCCTTTTGCTTTCTTATATTAATCGTAATTATTTCAAATTTCCTATCTGATAATTCCAAACCGTGTCTTATCTCTGAGTCTGGTTCTGATGCTTGATTTGTCTCTGAGCGCTGTTTCTTCTTCCCTTTTGCATGCTTTGTAAGTCCTTACTGAGAACCGGACAGGTATCTGTTTCCACAAATGGAGATAAATAGGCCTTTTGTGTGAAGATTTATGCTAATTTGTGTATAAGTCGGCCTGTGTTTAATGTTTCTTACAGCTATGGGTGCCGAAGTCTTCAAATTCTGCTAAAACCTGTGCTCTTGTCTCCCTTCCTGACTCTGAGTTTCCTAAGTACTTTTCCTCAGAGAGAATAGTGTATGGCAGGCCTGTCAGCCCTAATTCACGGTTACCATATAGGATGGTAAGAAGTAGAAGAATGAGTACTTTCTATAATCTTCCAGTTGAAACTCCATCTTTCAGTTGATTTGTGCCTTGGTGCTATGGTCTTTGAAAATGAAAAATGGATATTTTTCTCCCCAACCTCTTCACCTTCCCATAGGGGCCACATTCTTAACAGTTTGTTTTTGTTTTTGTTTTTATTTTATTTATTTATTTATTTATTTTACTCAAAGCTTTAATCCTTATTGATTATTTTCTCTTTTTTAGATAGCACAGAAAGTCTGGATGGCTTTCTTCCAACTGAGATGAGGCTCCGCATTTTTTTTTTTCTCCTGGGGATTAAGCATTTGCTATGGAGAAATCTGAGTGTCTGTAAAAGTGATTGCTACTTTCCCTGTGTCAGAACTATGAGAGGATCATCTTCAGATCTTCACCATGGGAACATGGTAGGGAGCCTGGATGTAAAGTCCAGAAAAGTTTTGCCTTGCCTTAGGACTGTGCCACTCAGGGATTTGTTACTCTCATTCTAACACACACTCTACCTCTGGACGTTTGTCTAAATTGCTGTTTAAATCTTCCTACCAGTTTATGGCTCCAGCAGCTTTAGCTTCAGGTTGTGACTCTCTGTGCCCCTGTCTGTCCAGATTTCATATTGGCAATTTCACTGCAACTCCCTTCTCTGTTTGGACCGAGAGAAGCCACTGATTTTGAGTTTGAACACTTTTTTTTTTGTGGGAAGGGTATAAATGATTGCTTTCAAACTCTAGAGCATGCCACAGCTACAACTGTGTCGTGTTTTGTCTTTTTCAACCCTCTATTCTCAATTCCACTATAAACTGGCATAGGATGAGTATTCCAAAATGTTGCTCAAAATACTGATTGAGTGAATTAATACACGATTAAATGACAAATTTCAAAATAAAATTTTTTTCACAGTTAAAAAAAATTGGCTTAAAAATACTGATCCATAGAGCATCAACTGTCGCTGGCATAAAGTCCAAACTCAAGTAAGGCCTCTATCTCTCAGCCCATATCATGAGCTCAGTACATTGCTTTTTATGACTCCAACATGTAATAGGAAATATAGTAGAAATGGATAAATTTTAAAAAAGTATTTTTAACAAGTGACTTATCTCAAAATTTATTTAACCAGCCCACACTCTGGCTATTAATTCTGTTCCAGTTGGTTCCTGGGCTTTCAGGATTTCTCAAATCAGGCAAGACCTCCTAAGCAGTGTGGCAGCCCATCATCTAATGTAGATGAAGAGAAGAGAAATGATCTAAATGAGTTGCCTTTAGAAGGTTTTATTTATGAAGAAATTCAGCACTTCAAGAACCATGGTTTAATTACATCCTTTTATCTCTTTAGACATTTGACCCATATATGAGAAATTCTTTGTGTTAGAATTTGGTGAAAAATGTAGAACTTTACCTTGGTGTGCCCGGCTAATATCCTGTGTCTTCCAAAAAATATCCTGCAGTTAGAAAGACAGATTCGTTCCCAAGTCATAATTAGATTCTGCAATTCCTTTGCCATGCTCCTTCACTATTTTTCAAGTATGGCAAGGATTCTCCCATGTCCAGGTCCTTTGAATTTGCTGTTTCCTCTGTTTATCATGATACTCCCTAGATATAAGTAAGATTCACTACATCACTTTCTATTTAAAAGTGACTCGTTACAAAAGATATTATTAATCACTCTGTATAAAACGTCATACTTACAGAAAATAATTAGTGTGCCTTAATACTCCTTTCCCTATTATCATATTTCTTCAGTCATATATTCATATTTCACTCATGTCGTATTTTTCATCATCACCCGATAACCGGTGTGTTTATTTATTCTAAGGTACACAGAGAGAAGAGGTTTTCCGTTTTGGATAAAAAATAGAATTACCTCTTTGACAACGTTACTTGGGACATATTCACAAATCAAGAGCATACTCCACTTTCTCCCCTTAGTAACCCTTCTGTTTTTTGTTTGTTTTTTTGCCAAGACTACTGCCTCTAGCCAGGTTATCTGTATTAGCTACAGAAGAACAAAAGAAAAGGAGATTTATTCTACTTGTCTCTCATTTTTAAATAAATAATCTACTTAACCCACAATTTAGAAATATGTTTATGGATTCTGATTTCATGAGATTCACAAAAATAGGGACACCTGGGTGGCTCAGTGGGTTAAAGCCTCTGCCTTCAGCTCAGGTCATGATCCCAGGGTCCTGGGATTGAGCCCCACCCCCACCCCCTGCCTGCCTCTCTGCCTGCTTATGATCTCTGTCTGTCAAATAAAAAATAAAAAATCTTAAAAAAAAAGTTCACAAAAATACATGCATGTTAATTTTGTGTGTGATTTTTGTAAACAGAGATGTTTCCACAAATGTTCTTTGATGGATGTTCCTTCGGTAGAGTTGACCTATGGATTCCAAGTGAGAAACAGAGTATTGAATTTTCTTAGTTTGTCATTACTCATTTTTTAAGTTTTCTGATTTTTTTTTCTTCAGTATGGCTAGATATTATTCCAAAATTCTTTTAAAATTCTGTTCATGTTGCTATAACTTACTTTTCCAGACTCCTCACAGTTCAGTTTTATGTGTGTGTGCTTGAATACAAGGTACACTTCCCTGAAGTCTGGTATAAATCCCAGGCCTTCTGATTGTTGCACTTGAATTTAAATGAATTGAAGTAAAAAAGAAACATGGCTGCGATATATATAACTTTTCAGTGTAAATTTTCCTCTTTTACCAACAAGTGCCTATTTTAATATCTGGTATTTATACTGTGTGGCTCCTCAGATTATATTTTTCTAATCCTCACAAATCAGTTGTTTTCATTGCCATAGTGACACTTATTCTTTGAACATTGCCCTCAAGAGGATTAAGTGTAAACTACATCCACTGTCTTTGGTTTTTATTTTACTTTTCTCCTTTTAGTCTCCGCCATAAAGCACATACTGACCTATCAACCCTAGCTGGCTGGGGGGCGGGGGGGAGAAAAACCCAGAAACAAAGAGGGTAATGCAGATTTTGGAGCTTGATTCTAATTTTCCTATATGTCAGGACAATTATAAGGCAAGTATCCAAAGGAACACTTCAGTGACAGAGGGAAAAAAGAGCTCAAGTCAGAGTGTCAGAGAGCAGAAGAAACTTCTAGTCAAGAAGTAAATAATTTGCTAAATACTCTTACGAAGGGTTCTAATTTTCAATGTTGTTGTCCTTGACCTAGAGAGCATGTAGCTAAAAATGTATGAAAAGCTTTCCTCTAATGCCGACCAGAGCAGAATAATGCCTCTAAAGTAATTTCAAAGTGAAAAGAAGAAAGCAATAAGCACAGTGGTTGGTAGATTGGAGACTGTGGGAATAAATGCTCAAAGGAAAGCCTTATCCAAATGAAGAGAAATGAGGGAACAGTACTGCAGACAAACGTGCCTAGTGTAGCCAGATCTATTTTGACTCAGCTTATTTTCCCCATCACTGAGAAGGGGCAGCTGTGCCATCAATCATAGTCAGATCATTTTTTCTCTGTTAAATAGACAACTTGTCAGGTAGGTAACTAAATGTATGTTATACTCCAACAATGTCACTTAAACAGAATCAACACTCTGAGCGTGACTTTCTAGATACAACATTTCATTATGAAGACGGTAGCGGTTCCAAATAAAGCTCCGAGGGCAATTTCCCAACAGCCATTCAGTGAAGTCAATGCCGGTTGAACTTTAGAAGAATGGAAAATGTTACTTCAACAAAAAGTCAACCTGACTGAAATAGTTTCCCTAGTAGCTTATTTATTCACACAGAATACTTATGAGAGGGTGCTCTGCATTGTTTAGAGGATCAGAATTAAATCTGTACTTTAAACCTAAAACTAAGCTATTAAACAAGCAAATTATATCTTAAAAGCAAATGGATTTTCAAATGAGTATTGAGTGTAAACGGTGTCATACCAGCAATGTGTTTCCAGGAAGAAGTTCACATAAAGTAGATTTTCCTGCCTAGAAATGTCTTGAGAAATGGCAATTCGATTTTATCACCAATTTTAGAAGTAGAGTATCTTCTACATTACAGTTCTCAGTGAGGCAGTTCCACATTTTCTCAAATAACTTTTCTTGAATTAATGGATGGTATCCTATAGTTCTTGAATATTCTTTGCAGTCTTTGGAAACTAAATATTTCAGGGGCTTCTTGGTATCTCTGAGGAAAATGACACTGTAATCTTGAATATTTAATCAATATCTATTTGTCTTTTTGGAAGATACCATACAAGGAAATTAAAATATCCCAAGAAAACTATATGATACATGCAAAACATTCACCAGTGTTTCAAAAATAACAGGTTAAAAGTTCTATTATAGTAGTTAAAAATAATGATGACTTAAGATACTCCCTAATTAAGTGTTCCATCCTTGTCACAGCAAATTGAATCTGAATTCAAAACTGTTATCCAAGCATCGAAGCAGCAAATAAGATTGAACCTAACATAAGGATCCCATTTAAATCTCTTGACCTCGAGGTCAAATTCTCTCTTTCTCTCTCTTTCATCCTCTCTCTCTCCAGAGAGAATGGGGGAAAAAAGACAGGAACTTGTGGGAGAGAATGTAATTAACTCACACCCCCTACAATTATTAAAATGTTCTGTCTTTATAACCATCCTTCTATCTTTTTACCTATTTATCATCTATTATCTGTCTAAAGCCATATTTCCTTTCTTCTGTAGCTTAATTCATAAGGAATTTTGCCAAAGAATATTTCAATTATACTTGGTTTATATACACAGTACTCCTAATTTCTGTTTCTCAGTAATAATAATATGTATTTAATGATGGAACAGACATTTTACGTTATGCAGAATTATATTCTTTAATGTTTTGGGGAACATTGTTAATCAGAGCATATACTGAGTGAAGTAAAATAATTCCTTAACAATCTGTAATTTTTCAGTAAGAAGAAAAATGGCTTAATTTTGTGGTCAGTCCATGGTTCCATAAAACTAGAATGCTTAAATAGCGAGTTACTTAACAATAATCAAAGAAAAGGGATATATAGAGTTTCTGCTGCTAAAAAATATAAGAAACTTGAGGGAAGAAAATAAATATAAAATATAAAATATGGATATTGTTCTCAAGTTTATAATCTAGCTATGAAGAAAAAAATACACAGATATTAGGAAGAATTAGTATTAAACCCATTTTTTCACACATTTCTAATAATAATGAAGACTCCAATCTTTTTTTCTCAGTTTTGCCTTCCTGTTTTCTTACTGCTAAAGACAAAGCTGACCATTGTCTAAAATAATCTCTAAACTCTTTAGTATGGCAGACAAAACTTTTATACATTTCGCTTTCCTTAACTGTTCCCCTGAGTGTATTTTCAATTCCTGTTTTCACTTATAAAAAGATGTCCTGAATTCCTGGAAAATATTTTGGCTTTAAAGTGTCCTTGACTTTAAATATCCCTTTTTATACTTTCTGCTTATCTACATGTTAATCTCTTTGCCAGGAGACAGCTCTCTGACTCCCCCAGGCAAACCTAGGCAGTCCTTCCTTATGGTCTTTCTGTCCCATATACGTCCTATCATTGCATTACACTACCGTTTTCTTTTTTTTTTTTTTTAATTTTTTTTATTTGTTTTATTTATTTGTCAGAGAGACAGAGAGAGAGAGAGAGAGAGAGAGAGAGAGAGCGCAAAGGAGCACAGGCAGACAGAGTGACAGGAAGAGGCAGAGGGAGAAGCAGGCTCCCAGCTGAGCAAGAAGCCCGATGTGGGACTCGATCCCAGGACGCTGGGATCATGACCTGAGCCGAAGGCAGCCGCTCAACCAACTGAGCCACCCAGGCGTCCCACACTACCGTTTTCTTTTCTAGCCAGTAGACTGGAGGTTGTAGGCAAAAGACCATGTCTAAATTGTTCACTGCTCTTAAGCACATATCTCAAATGTAGTAGGTATTTAGTAGATACTTACTGACTGACTCACTGAAATAAAATCTGGAACAGTATAATTTCAATTAAATGAGGGAATTACAGATATCTCTCTATTTCAGTGATACTAGACTGAGGTGCTAAGTACAATGCAAGCTGAGGATAGTAATGCAGAGAGCTGATGCTGTGAAAAGTTCAACTGATCATATCTGAAGAGTTCTGCAGGGGCATTATCTCAATGATTCTATTATTATGCCATTCCTAATGCTCAATATAATTTAGGACAAGAGAGCACCTGTATCTCACAAGGGTTCTCACTTTATGCAGGCTCAGAACACTGAGATATAAAATTCTTGCATCAAGTTATTTCTTTGTCATGAGAAATATAATTGTTCAACAGACCAGAACACCAAGCAGCATGATTAGCATATTCTTTTAAAGTCAGAAACTGTAGGAAGTCGAATAATAAGCAGAAGAGGGCTCGATGAGCATGAGACCATTACAACACTTGAATGTTGAATTGCATCAAGCTAAAATCTGCTCAACTCCTCTGCATCCTAAAGTTAGGAAGGACAATAGAACTACACTACCCAACCACTGGCTGAGACACCCCAACCCTCAACCTGGCCAGTGCTTGGAAGCTCAATTTGTACACATGTCTAACTAACCTCCCTTCCGATTATCTGGTCTTTCTTCAGTTAATTCAAGCTAATCAGGTTTTACTTAAGTATCATTCAGCTGAGATCGAAATGCTCACTAACATCAAAATGTATCCCATTCTCTCTCAAGGCAAAGGTAAGCCTGGGAGTGCAAAACCTGCCTTTATTCGGTGTCTTCCTGCTATCAACATTATTTTTCTTAAGGGGGAAAGAATTTCTAGGAAAGTAACACAGAAAGCAAGAAGAGTGCTAAATGATAAATAAAGATACACTAAATGCACACATTTAAAGTACCATATTATATGCAATATGTTTTCTTCTACATAAATATTGGTAATTTGATAGCAAACATGCGTGTGTTTAGTATGTTGCACTGGGTTATTAGTACACAAATACCATGATAGAAATTTTCTTCTACTTCATCTTTTATTATATAACATAGTTAATATGGCTACTACCTCATAAATAACCTCACATTTATGATTTGGAAAAGTGATTTGGTAAATTGAGATAGAAAATACTCGACATGCTAAATTAATTGTGAGCAGACAGAAAGGAGAAACAGACATTTAATGGGGGATTGGAATAGGTGGGGAGGGAGATATATTCTTCAAAAACACTATAGCACTTCAAAACTACAATAATGGAAGAATGCTTTTTAATTCAATACCTTGATTTTAAATTACAAAATAAAAACCTAATCCTTACAGTAAATGTAAACAATGCCAAGGTATATAAAGAAAATGTAGAGGGGTACTGGTTGGGCAGCTGATTCTTGATTTCAGCTCAGGTCATGATCTCAGGGTCTCTGTGCTCAGCAGGAAGTGTGTTTGAGGATGCCCTCTCTTCCTCTCCCTCTGCCCACCCCCCTTGCACACTCTTGTGCTCCTCTCTGTCTCTTTAATATAAATAAATAAATCTTAAAAAGAAAGAGAAAGAGAGAGAAAGGGAGGGAGGGAGGAAGGAAGGAAGAAAGGAAGGAAGGAAGGGAAAATGTAGGGATCAAAGGCAGGCTGCCCTAAGATTGGCCATTTTGGCCGGTAGATTTTTTTGAGCTGGAGGTAGTTGAGACCCTGTGGGCTCAAGATAAACTTTTGCCCCTCTTTTAACTATATAGAAAAATTTATATTGGATGATCTTTCCAGAATAAGGGTTATTATCAGAGATAAATTTTATCTGAGGAGCCCACGTATATGGCAAGGTGAATATTTATTTTCCAAACGTTTATGCTTTTTTCATCTTCCTGTGAATTGAAGTCCTTCCCTTTAAAGTTCCAGACATCACCCCCCTCTTCTTTATTCAGAATTACATATGTAGCATATTTTGCCTGAGTGTCTCTAGAATGTCCGTATCTTCGTGGCTTCCCTCTATATATGGTATTAAATTTAATTTTCTTCTGTTTCCATCTCATGTCAGTTTGATTTTTAGTTCAACAGCAAAGCCCTTTGAGGGGACAGGAATTCTTGTTGCCTAATCAAAATATCAATATTCTTCTCTTCCTTCAAGCCTAATCCTATCCCATTAAACAATATCAATAGTTTGGTTTGTGTATTCCTATGCTTTCTATGATTAACTATAGCTATATCTATAGATGAAATAAGACTTAATGGAAAAGCAACTGTAAATATGAAAGGGGGTGGGAAGCTGGGGGGATAGAGCTGAAAGAAAGAGAAGAGGAAAGCTAGAAAATAAGAAAGCAAATATTCCAGGAACTAACTATCAAAACAAAACGGGGCACCTGGGTGGCTCAGTGGGTTAAGCCTCTGCCTTCTGCTCAGGTCATGATCTCAGGGTCCTGGGATCGAGCCCCTGCATCAGACTCTCTGCTCAGCGGGGAGACTGCTTCCTCCCTCTCTGCCTGCCTCTGCCTACTTGTGATCTCTGTCTGTCAAATAAAAAAAAAAATAAAATCTTTAAAAAATAAATAAAATAGTACCTTGTAGTCCATGTCATATATACCAAGTTATACTATTTAATTGTATATATCAACATATACCAATTTTCTGTTACAACGGAAATTCCTCCAATTATTGCTGATTTTATTACTTAATGTAACAACAGATTTTAATAGCAACATGCACTTGTAAGTTAAAGTATTCTAATTCTTTTTTTAGTATTTTCTTTTATTTTACTTCTTACTACAGATATTTAACCTCACATTATCTCTAATACACTCAGGATATTTTTATTTAAATTTATATTTCTCTTATTATTTGTGTATTTTCTAAAGTTCTGAGTGCTTTTATTTTTGACATCGATAGTTCATATCGATTTTCTGCATGTGATTTCAATGAATTTTGCTGACATATATATATAAGACTTAATGATTTAAATTTTGTATTTAAGCTTCTTTTGGGCAATAGCAGTAATTTAGTAGTGTTAGCACAGGAACACTGAGTAAGTTCTATGACACAAAATATGATCATAGGCAACAACTTCAGTTAACTGAATTATCTTTATATTTCAAGAGTATGATATATGTTTAAGGCAGACAAAGAAATTGCTAAAAATTCCCTACAGATCCTCCCAAATTTTTGTAATATTCCATGTCAGTGATACTATCATAAACAACTTTGACATAAAAAATTAACTTTATATTTGATATTGTTACCCTTGCAGTAGTAAGTGATTTAGTTAGATAATTATGATTTAGCTAGTTCTCACAGAATCTAGTTATTTTTACTGTAATTATTTCAATATATCCCATTCTTTCATGTTTTATACCAAAGTGATTTAACTTAGTTATTGTATTTTCTCAATTTATGTAACTTTATATTAAAATTAATAACTCAATTTTTAAAATTATTCTTCTATAAGTACACAAGAATATAAGTACACAAAAGCTTAAGAGAACAACACTTTCCAAAACAAAGTTAGTAATTGTAAAAAATTGGACAAATTTTTTAAAACGTTTAGCTTGTTTAGGTTAAATACACAATTCAATATTAAACTTTCCTGTATTAATGACATTTAGTTTCACATACTAAAAATTTCTGACATTTAGAATTTATTTCATTTCTTATATAAGAAAATATATCTAAACAAATTATGTATCTACTCGAATAAAAAGCGTGCCACGCCACTGTTTTCTGTTAACAATTACTTTTCTTGCCATTCAATTCACAAGTTGTTCAGAGCCCGTTGTCATGTCCCTGCCTTTCTATAACTGCTTCTCGATTTCCTGCTTAAAATGTATAACTTAGATTATGAAAAACTGAATGACATAGGAGTGCTTCAGTGTACCAAATTGGTACCTAGGGCAAATCTTAAATGAAAGACTATGTATAAGATCTCTCTGTGCGTGCAGAAAATCCCTGACCTGACCCAGGAGACACACAACAATAGCACCTTCCTTAAACATAACCACACCATTAAGTTCTTCTGTTGGCCTTCTCCTACCTGTGATGTGAAAAAGTGTGATAATAGAAGAATAATCTCTGCAGTGTTTCAATTACAGAAATTCAGGCTCATAATATGGCATGACTTCATTTTTTTAAAAAGGCAGGTTAAAATTAAGTGTTATAAATATGATTAACACCCAGCACATACTGATGCCACTGCTCCCCTACCACACATTCCTTTATTACATAGGAACTTCAAAAAGGTTGACAAAAGTTCGCTGTGCCTATTTTTTGCTCTTTTTTAAGAAAAAATATTCAAAATTAACCAAAGTTCTTAACTTTAATCATAGTCACTCATATTTTAGAAATATTTTAGAGATAATTTTAGTTTATAACTGAATGACTAGCCCTGCCAATTCAAATTGATCCACTTACACTAATAAAAATATACTCACCATATTCGTTACTTAAAATTAAAACACAGGTAGGCTCCTCCCACCCCCCCAAAAAGTATGTCTTTAAAAAATAAGATACCCCACTGAAGTAGAAATGACTGTTGTATGTTAAAATGACTACCACCCCCAGCAAAAGCAAATACAGGTACACACACACACACACACACACACACACACACCTCCAGCTTTCTCATTGAATGTCAAGAACCATCACTTAAAAAGAAAGCATCTCAGTAACAGATTGGCATATTACTTGAATCCTGCAGACACCATCGCAGGGTGTTTTGCCAGAAGCTAATTCTTCTCTCTGCAGGATAACACATCCCCTATCATAATTTTCATTTTGTCCTAATAAATTTTAAGTCAGTTCTTCTAAAAGAATCATTAAGTTTTCCTTTCCAACTTATGTTGGAAAAAGCTACTACGCCCCCAAAACTTTCTCTCTAAATGTAGAATTTTGCTTACTTAACAGATGGGATAGAGCACTTTACAAATAATTCCAAATTACATTGTGTTTGCATGCTACTTAAAGGACACATTTCACAAAAATAAAATGCTGCATTTGATTAGTCTCTAACCTATTCAAGCTATTTAAGGATAGCTGAGTCGAGAGGACAATATCTTTGTTTTGGAGGAATGTAAGTTAATATTATTTAATATTATTTAATAAATAAAATATAATTTATTTTAATATTACTATAAAACTCTATTTTCATGTTAAGGCTGGGGTCTTTAGGATGCATTTGATTATTTTAATTGTTTGCTGGAAATTTTATCATTCATCCAAATTTTAGTTTGTTTGTTCATGTGAATAAAAAATGTAGTCTGGACTGAAATTCAAGTTGATGTGATGTTGCCAGTTCCTAATTACAGCATGTTTCCTCAAGGATTCATGACCTTTGAGAAAGTGTTAAGCATTATTGCTTTTTAGATTTTATTGAAGATTATCTATATTTCATATATGTGAGACATCAATTAAAATGTTCCAATATAATTTTTATTGATAGATACAAACAAAAAATGTAACTACTCTTGTACTGTAAAGCAAGACTCTATTGGAGGCTACTATTTTACTAACAAGTTTACAGGTAAAAATACATCAATTTAGAGAGACTAGACTCAGATATATAAGAAGAGAGAGTTGGTTCCCTAAGCCAGAGTTCTTAGCCTCCAAATTAAACAGCACCTAACATGTTACTAGAAAGCTGCCAAGAACCTAAAATGCCTTCCATCTCTATCACTTTATATTTATCTGGGACTCTATTTCATTCTCTTTCTTCCTCTTCCTCTTTCTCTCTCTCTCTCCATCTCTCTTTTATTTTTTTATTTTTTTAAAGATTTATTTATTTACTTGACAAACAGAGAGAGATCACAAGTAGGCAGAGAGGCAGGCAGAGAGAGAGGAGGAAGCAGGTTCCCCGCCGAGCAGGGAGCCCAATGTGGGGCTCAATCCCAGAACCCTGGGATCATGACCTGAGCTAAAGGCAGAGGCTTAACCCACTGAGCCACCCAGGCGCCCCGCATCTCTCTTTTAAAATAACATCCTCTTCTTTCCCATTCCCAAGAGAGAATCCTCTTTAAATACTCTTAAAAGACAAGATTCCATGTTATATTATAGTCCGTTATACAGAAAAAAAACCCGGATTACCTTTATAAACCCAAGTGTGAGGTCTGATGGGACCATGATAGTACCTTTGCTCCTGTCTTATTTTGTTCAGTCTGCTATAACAAAATACCGGAAACTTGGCGGCTAGTAAGCAACAAATATTTCTCACTGTTCTGGAAGCTAGGAAGTCCAAGATCAAGGCACAGGCAGATTTGGTTTCTGGTGAGTACCTGTTTCCTAGATAGCTATCTTTGCTGTGGCCTCACATGGTGGAAGGCTATGAGAGTTCTCTTGGGCCTCTTTTATTCATGATGATTCCTCATACCACCTTTTTGGGGGTTAAATTTCAACATAAGAATTTGGGGTGGACATAAGCATTCAGAACATAACATTCTACCCCTGACTCCCCAAAATTCATGTTCTTCTAGAATTCAACATACATGAACTCCCTGTCAATGACCCCAAAAGTCATAACTCATTCCAGTATCAACTCAAAAATCTAAAGTACAAAGTCTCGTCTTTTGAAAAGCCTTATCTAAATATCACATAAATCAGGGATGCCTGGGTGGCTCAGTTGGCTAAGCGGCTGCCTTCATGATCCCAGCATCCTAGGATCGAGTCCCACATCAGGCTCCTTGCTCGGCAGGGAGCCTGCTTCTCCCTCTGCCTCTGCCTGCCTCTCTGACTGCCTGTGCTCACTCTCTCTCTCTCTCTCTCTCTAACAAATAAATAAATAAATAAATAAAATCTTTTAAATAAATAAATAAATATCACATAAATCAGAAATAGGTGAGACTCAAGGTGCAATTCATTCTAAGGCGAATTGCTCTAGAGCTGTGAACCTATGAAACCAAACAAGTTATGTGCTTCCAAAATACAGTGGTGGGACAAACACAGGATAAACCTTTCCATTCCAAAATGGAGAAATAGGAAAGCAGAAAGGCATGCCATGTCCCAGGGAGATCCAAAACCATAAAGTTGGGGAATAATTTTCTTTGGCTTTGTGCTCTTCCCTCTAGACCCACTGTAGATGGAGTCCCACCTTCTGGACCTACTAGGACAGAGAATAGACCCCCAAGGCTCTACACAGCTCTGCACCCATGACTTTGAGTGATCCTGAACTCTAAAGAGCCTCTGTGCCTAGGCATCACTCCTGTGGGGCATTTCTCTGTGATGATGTCTCCTCTGCTGTGATTTTGGGTCTGGAATAGCCTGACAGAGGTTGTACTGGTCAGAGGTCATGACAGAAGTCCTACCTCCAGTGCTCCACTAAGCATTGCCATAACAGGGGTTCCCTGCAGCAGCCGCACAGGTTTGCCAGAGCTCTTGCACTCTGGCTCTGTGTCAGGAGGGGCAGATCCAATAATCTCCAAAATGCCTTTTGGATTAATTTTTCCTTTGCCAAGATGAATAGCTCTCAGGTCCTATTGAGAAAGCTCATCTGTACAGAACTCCTTGTCAAATTGCCAAACATTTTGTGTTCCTCTCCTGAACATGCTTCCTCATTGTTTCCCCAATATATATGTGCTGAGAATTTTCCAAATATTTAAGCTCTGTTTTATTTTGATTAACAGGTTCATCTTTAAATTATTTCTCTCTTCTAGTGGTTTCCACAAAGGTCAAGAGAAGCCAAACTGCACTTTCAACACTTTGCTTAGAAATTTGTTCAGCCAAGTGTCCAATGTCATTGCTCACAACCTCTACCTTCCACAAAACACTAGAACATGAATTTAATTTCGCCAAGTCTTTACCACTTCATAGCAAGGATCACCTTTCCCCAGTTTCCAATAACATATCCCTTATTTCCAACTGAGACCTTATCAAAATGACTTTTGCTGCCTAAATGTCTAGCAGTATTCTGTTCTCTACCACTTAGGCATTCTCTAAGAAAATTGAAGTTCTCTCTACAGCGCTCCTCTTTTATTTCTGAGATCTCGCCAGAATCTTTTTTAATAGCTTATTCACACCAGTGTAGGCCTTTCTAGCATGCACAATCTGAACTCTACGAACCGCTACCACTTACAAAGCTGCTTCCACCTTTATACATACTTGTTACAGCTGCACCCCTATTTCTCAATACCCATTTTCTTTCTTAATCCATTCAGGCTGCTGCAACAAAATGCCAGAGACTGAATAGCTTATAAACAATAGATGTTTATCTCTCATCGTTCTGGAGATAAGTCTAATAGCAAAGACCCAACAGATTCAATGTCTGGTGAAATCCTGTTTCCTCATAGAACATAGCTTCTTACTGTGTCCTTATGGTACAGGGCAGAAGAGGCAAGGAAGCTCTTTGGGTCTCTTTTATAAGGTCACTAATCCCGTTCATGACAGCTCCAACCTCATGACCTAATCACCTCCCAAAGGCCACAACTCTTAATATTATCATTTTGGAGGTTCATTTTCTAAATGTGAATTTGGGGGTCATATAAACATTCAGACTGCAGCAGCTTCCCAAACAATATTCTAGTGGGTATATTTGTTTTTTGTATCTGTATTTTGGGGAAAGGAAGGAATATTATATTGAATTAGCAAAGCTGTTAAGAGCTTATTCACTTATTCACTGAGGTGATACTATGGTGTTAAGTTTAAATGTCAAAAATGTTTGTTATACCTGTAAAAAGAGGAAAGAAAAAAATGAATATAAATAAAATACTACAACTTCCAAGGCTTTTATTTTGTTTCTTATTTTTATTTCATTTATTTTTTTAATTTTTATATAAACATATAATGTAACCCCACCACCCTCTCCCAACATGACTCCCTCCCACCCCCCTCAGTTTGTTTTATGACATTAAGAATCTCTTTTGGTTTGTCTCCCTCCCAATCCCATTATTTCATTTATTTATAAATGATTTATCCATAATGAAGTATAATGATCTGAAGGGTTTGGTTTGGTAAGTTTTGACAATAGGTTGCACCCATGTAACTAAAACTCAATGTAAAACATACATTTCCAAAAACCCAGAAAATGTTTATTTGTGCCCTTTTCAGTCATTTTCTCCTCAGTAACTGATACAAACATTTTTTTATTTCTGTCACCATAGAGTTTCTCTTCTTACCGTTCACCTACAGGGATACATTCATGCACCTGTTTATTTTTGTTCAACATAATATTTTTGAGATTCATTCATATTATTCTATTCATGAATAATACAATTCACTTATTTTTATTGCTGTATAGTATCCCATTATATAAATATTATTCAAATGGCTTATCTACTTACTGTTTGTGGACACTTGGGTTATTTCCAGGTTTTATTTGTTATGAACAGAGCTGTTATGAACATATTTGTGTAATTCTTTTTGTGGACACTTTTTTCATACATTTGGAGCAATTACATAATTCTGTAGAGCTCTAAGAGAAATGCATGGAAGGGAGAAAAAATTTTCACCTAAATATAAGAACGTTTTTTGGAAGTAACCTACAGTTATTAAAAATAAGTAGTAAAATATCTTACGACCCAGATATTTATGCATCATTTAAAAGAATCAAATAGAAGCCAAATAAGGTTCAGGAAGCAGAACATATTTTTGTATTGGTGGGTATTAGGCTAGTTTACCTTCTTTGTACTCTTCTAGCTCTACTATCCTAAAGTGGCAGGATTATGCTATAGTACATTTCATAGATTTAGTTCATTTAGCTGGTGCTCCAAAACAGGTAATTTCTCTAATGCAAATCATATGTTTTATAGGCAAGGAAATTGAGTCACAAAAATAGTAAAAGAGTACAATTTGAATGTTGACCATATTGAGAGGAAATTTATACTTACATATCTGAATTTGGAGGGAAATAGTGATTGCTACATACAAATTAGCATACATTAGACTTTCCACAGAGAATACATTTTTTGCAATGTTTAAGTATCCTTTTTTCCATAAAGAAATGACATGATTTTTGAATGCTAAGTGATACTCTATTTCAGTAAATAATGCAGTCTTATTTTTTTTTAGAGATTGCCACAAATTTAACCTTGAAGGCTGCATTTTACAAGGTTCACCAATATCTGTAATATGCAATTCCTCAGGGCTTCCTAGCACACCACGGATATGCATAGACAGATATTATTTATCAGTGTTTCCTATTAAAGAAAGAAAAAATATAATTTCCAGCAGATCCTATAAGCCACATTAATAAAACTGATATCTATGAAAGTATCGAATCATGGTTTGCTAAACTCAAAGTTTTTATTTTTTTCCCACAGCACCATACTGTAAAGAATGTTATTTAACAAAGTGACTTTGGTCTGTGTGAATGTCCTTTCAAAATGTTCTAGTAATGTGGCTTAGCCCCAGGACTTTTGCCACAGACTCAAACTAAACCAGAGAACTCTAAAAAAGTGCAATTGTTCTGTGAGAGTTCTCTGTAGGAAGTAGAAATGTACAATGTGTTGAAATGTAAATTTCTTTCAGATTCTTACAAATCCTGCTCTACAGGGATTTCAGTTTTCAAAGGTATTGCCTGTATTTACTACTCCACTTGTTAAATTGTAACTCCCTGGGCCAAGATTTGTAAATGATCAGAGAATTCTCACCATAGGGCTGATAATTCAGGCATGCCACATTGTACCTCTTTCAACCTAGTTCTAAAATACTGTATTTGGAAAGTGATGTGGAAGAGACTGTAAAAACAGAGCTTTTAAAATATTTCTAATGGCTTGCTATTATAGAAAAGTTAATAACCAGAACCGTTCTTATGATAGAAGACACGGACACATCCCATTTTATGTCATTCTCTTCAGCCTTCACAGTCCAATCCAATGTATTTATAAGAATCAGCCAAAATAAACATGGGGAGCAATTTTGAATTTGAAAATAATTTAAAAGGCAAACTTTAAGAATTATATCTTGTTCTCAGCTGCAATAATGATGGAAAACACTGCACCGATTGATAGTACAATTTCTTTGAACCATGGATAATTCTTCTGAGCATTAGATGCTGTGGATAATTTTATCACCTACTGGATGAATTTACCAAAAAAATGCTTATTAACTATACTTTAGTGGATTTCTAAAAGTGTTTCTCAGAACCTTAAGGGCTAGAGGCACCTGGGTGGCTCAGTCTGATGAGCTTCTGACTCTTGGTCTTTAGCTCAGGCATCATCTCGGGGTCCTGGCATCCAGCCATGCATTGGACTCTGCTCAGAGGGGAGTCTGCCTGTCCCTCTCCCTCTGCCACCTCCTCCCACCCCACTTGTGCTCTCTCTCAAATAAATAAATAAAATCTTATAAAAAACAAACAAACAAACAAACAAAAAAACCCCAAACTTCTGGTGTATGAGAGGAAAGAGGATTTTCTTCCTTTCCCTCCTATCAACCAGATAAATCTGCTTTATGTTATAGTATTTCTACATAAAAAGAAAAGTGAATAGTGAATATACACATATATACTGTATATACATATACTCATACAAACACACACACCAACTGGGTATGAGTTTACTATTATAGGGGCCAAGGACAGGCCACCCCAAGATGGGTCACTCTGGCATGAAGGTTATTATGAGCAGAAGGCACTTGGGACCCTGTGGCCTCAAGATAAAGTTTTAACTACACAGAAGATCCAAATCTTGGAGGGGGTATCTTTCCCAGCATAAGGGTGATTAGCAGAGATAAATTTCATCTGAGTGACCCATCTGTACGGCAGGGCAAACACCTAATTACCAAATATCTCCTCTCGTTCATCTCACCCTGTGAAGTGCATTCCTTGCATTTGAAATCCCAGATCCCTACCTCCTTCACCTTAGTTCGGGATGACATATGTACATCATCTTGCCTGACTGTCTCTGGAATTTCCATACCTGTGTTGATTCCCTGTACATACAAATTAAATTCGATCTTGTCCTGTTAATCTTTCATGTCAGTTTGACTCTTAAACCAGCTAGAAGGACCTTGAAGGGGGCAGGGCATTCTTGGATCCCAACAATATTCCAACTACAATATGAGTGCACCAGACAATCACTTTGATACTTCATTAAAAACCTAGGAAGTTCTCTAATTATAGAGGAAAAAAATCTACATCTAAATTAATATCCATATCTGTGTGTCTGGCTAGAAAATGTAGCTTGGGCTTCGCTTACTAATTGAAGAACTGCAATTCCTTTGTTGTTGTTGTGATGAATATGCTTCCATTGTTATCTATAGCTTGTGTCTTCTGTGCATGATGTGGGAAATAGCTCGCGTTTGCTGTGCTTGAAGCCATAGAGCTTTTTAAAAAGCAGACACAACTGCATTTATGGTATAAAGGTGTAATTTTTTACCACTCTTCTATGAGCTGAATATAGAGTGTCCATTGTGGAAGCCTGGAAAACCACTGCCAGACTACATCAAATATGCAGGCAGGAGATGGAAGATACTTGAATAGTGTCATGTTATTGAAAGTGATGAAAAGTAGTCATGTTATATATGTTATGTATATATTTTCATAATAGCAGAAATTGATTGGATTGAAAAATTGACTGGAAAGAAAATTTGACTGGATTTCCAAGAGATTAAATATGGCATGTGGCAGTATTGGAGTTCCTGGGAGTTAAAATTGTATGGCACATATACTGAACATAGAAAAACTAGGACTTGATAGGTGTGGTAGATAAGGAGTAGAAGCCTGTAAAGGTAATGTTTTAGTGGGGAGAAAAAAAAAATATCTTAGTGGATGATGGTAACATTAATAGACAATGAAAGCTGGTAAAAAGGCTTTATAGGGTGAAGTTTCTTTGTTTATTTGTAACTAAATCTTTACCAAAACTCTTAGTTGATCTATCTAATAAGGTTGTATCAATTAGCTATAGTTTTGTTTTGTTTAAAGATTTTTATTTATTTATTTGACAGACAGAGATCACAAGTGGGCAGAGAGGCAGGCAGAGAGAGGAGGAAGCAGGCTCCCTGCTGAGCAGAAAGCCCATGCAGGGCTGGATCCCAGGACCCTGGGATCATGACCCAAGTGGAAGGCAGAGGCTTTAACCCACTGAGCCACCCAGGTGCCCCCCCCTTTTTTTTTAAATCCCACATTTTCTGGCTTAAAAAGCATTTTTTTCTTTTTTCTTTTTTTTTTAATTTTTATTTTTATTTAAACATATAATGTAACCCCACCACCTTCTCCCAACCCCCCTCCCCCCACCCCCCTCAGTTTGTTTTATGACATTAAGAGTCTATTTTGGTTTGTCTCCCTCCTGATCGCATCTTGTTTCATTTATTCTTTTCCTACCCCCTTAACCCCCATGCCCGTTGCATCTCCACTTCCTCATATCAGGGAGATCATATGGTAGTTGTCTTTCTCTGATTGACTTATTTCGCTAAGCATAATACCCTCTAGTTCCATCCATGTCGTCGCAAATGGTAAGATTTCATTTCTTTTGATGGCTGCATAGTATTCCATTGTATATATAAACCATTGCTTCTTTATCCATTCATCTGTTGATGGACATCTAGGTTCTTTCCATAACTTGGCTATTGTGGACATTGCTGCTATAAACATTCGGGTACACGTGCCCCTTTGGATCACTACGTTTGTATCTTTAGGGTAAATACCCAGTAGTGCAATTGCTGGGTCATAAGGTAGCTCTATTTTCAATTTTTTGAGGAACCTCCATGCTGTTTTCCAGAGTGGTTGCACCAGCTTGCATTCCCACCAACAGTGTAGGAGGGTTCCCCTTTCTCCACATCCTCGCCAGCATCTGTCATTTCCTGACTTGTTAATTTTAGCCATTCTGACTGGTGTGAGTTGGTGTCTCATTGTGGTTTTGATTTGTATTTCCCTGATGCCCAGTGATGTGGAGCACTTTTTCATGTGTCTGTTGGCCATCTGGATGTCTTCTTTGCAGAAATGTCTGTTCATGTCCTCTGCCCATTTCTTGATTGGATTATTTGTTCTTTGGGTGTTGAGTTTGCTAAGCTCTTTATAGATTTTGGATACTAGCCTTTTATCTGATATGTCGTTTGCAAATATCTTCTCCCATTCTGTCAGTTGTCTTTTGGTTTTGTTGACTGTTTCCTTTGCTGTGCAAAAATATGGAACCAGAAAAGACCTCGAATAGCCAAAGGAATGTTGGAAAAGAAAGCCAAAGTTGGTGGCGTCACAATTCCAGACTTCAAGCTCTATTACAAAGCTGTCATCATCAAGACAGTATGGTACTGGCACAAAAACAGACACATAGATCAATGGAAAAGAGTAGGGAGCCCAGAAATAGACCCTCAACTCTATGGTCAACTAATCTTCGACAAAGCAGGAAAGAATATCCAAGGGAAAAAAGACAGCCTCTTCAACAAATGGTGTTGGGAAAATTGGACAGCTGCATGCAAAAAAATGAAATTGGACCATTTCTTTACACCACACACGAAAATAGACTCAAAATGGATGAAGGACCTCAACATGAGAAAGGAATCATTCAAAATCCTTGAGAACACAGGCAGCAACCTCTTCGACCTCAGCCACAGCAACTTCTTCCTAGGAACAATGTTAAAAAGCATTTTTAAAAATTACTATTATAGCCTCCTAAGTGCTGGGGTAGGAGTCTGGTAAAACTGGCTGGGCTTAGTTGATTTCAGCTGGGCTCAGTCTTCCATCTGTGGGTTGTTTGGTTGGTGGTACATTTTATTTTATTTTATTTTTAAAGATTTTATTTATTTGACAGACAGAGATCACAAGTAGGCAGAGAGACAGGCAGAGAGAGGAGGAAGCAGGCTCCCCGGGGAGCAGAGAGCCAGATGCGGGACTCAATCCCAGGACCCTGGGATCATGACCTGAGCCAAAGGCAGAGGCTTTAACCCACTGAGCCACCCAGGCGCCCCAGTTGGTGGTACATTTTAAAAACGAGCAGTTTTCCTTGAAGCAGTGGAACTGGCTGAAGGTAAAAAAGCAGGAAGTCTGACCAGAAAATAGCAATAAGTAAAGAAATAAGAAAAATTAGAGTCAGAAGACAAGGCAATATATATTTTTGGCATTCTTGCTCATATGCCAGACCTAGGTATTTGAAATATATGAGATTCCAATTTTAATAAAGAGAGCATTACTTAAAGATTATGTATTTAATATTCAAGAGTAAGTCCCTTGTTTAAAATATAGCTTTTGGGAAATAAACTAAATAAAAATTACATTATTTGGAATCCCCAGAAGACTGAGAAGATTTTGTTTTATTCTTAATTCTTTCCCATGGCCAAATTTAAATTAAAAAATATATAGATCTTGTACATTTCTTTAATAAGCTGTACATTCTCAAAACACACAGACACACAGAGAGATACACATATACTCTGAGGCAGTGACAAGATTTTTTAATGTCCTCTGATAAAGCTTCTCTGAATTTTAAAAGTACAATATGTTATCAAAATTAAAAAACTGTAAAGATAAAGGCTTTGAATTTATCTCTTAAAAGAATAGGACAATTTTCATCATTTGTAGTAGAAAAGTAAGTCTCCAGTATTTTCCTCTTCAATACATCCTTTCCCCTAATATCTTCCCCAAAACACAGTGACTTCAAACAACTATTTACTAAGGTCATGATTCTTAGGTTCCTTCTGCCTGTTTTATTGAGCTATATTGACATATGACATTGTATTAGTTAAAAGGATACAGCATAATGATTTGATATGTTTATACATTGAAAATGAGGACCATAGTAAGTTTTGTTAACATCCATCACCTCATGTAGTTGCAATTATTTTTTTCTTGTTATTAGAACTTTGAAGATCTCTCTTAGCAACTACATTACATCCTTGGACCTTACTCATCTTATAATGGAAATTTGTTCACCTTCCCCTATTTTCCCCACCTGCCATCTCCTAACTCTGGCAACCACTAATTTGTTCACTGTTCTATAGCTTTGGTTCTTTAGATTCCATATATATGTGAGATCATTCAGTATTAGTCTTCCTTTGCCTGATTTATTTCACTTAGCATTTGTCCTATCTTTGACTTTGACAATTTAATTAGAATATGTCTCAGTATAGTCCTTTCTTGGTTCAACCTGTTTGGGATCTGTTGAGCCTCATGAATCTAAATGTCTAATTTTCTCCCCAGGTGTGGGAAGTTTTCAGCCATTATTGTTTTAAATACACTTTCTGTCCTTTTTCTCTTCTCCTTTTGAGATTCCCACAATGTCTCTTTTATTTGTGTCCTTTAAGTCCTGTAGGATTTGTTTACATTTTTTTTTCTGTTTTGCTTCACTGACTTAATGTCAAATGACTTGTTTTTGAGTTATAGTTTCTTCAGTTTCATCAAGTATGTTAGTGAAGCTCTTAGTGGAGGTCTTCAGTCATTGAATTCTTCAATTCTAGGGTTTCTGTTTGTTTTTTATTATTTCTACTTTTTTAGTTTTTGTTAAACTTCTCATTTTTTTTTGTGAGTGTTAAACTTCTCATCCTTTTCATGCATTGTTTCCCCACTTTTGTTTAGTTGTCTGTGTGTTCTTTTAGTTCATTATTTCTTTTTTTTTTAATATTTATTTGACAGACAGAGATCACAGCTAGGCAGAGAGGCAGGCAGAGAGAGAGGAAGGGAAGCAGGCTCCTTGCTGAGCAGAGAGCCCGATGTGGGGCTCGATCTCAGGACCCTGGGATCATGACCTGAGCTGAAGGCAGAGGCTTTAACCCACTGAGCCACCCAGGTGCCCCTTAGTTCATTATTTCTTTAAGAAGATTATTCTGAATTCTTTGTCAGACAGTTTATAGATCTCCATTTTATTGGACATTAATTTCCTTTGTCATATTTACCTGATTCTTCATAACTCTTGAAAGATATGCATGGCACACTACCTGTTTTTGTTTCAACTTTATTGAAACAGCCACACCCATTCACCTATGTATTATGTACAACTGACTTTATGTCATAACAGCAGAATTAAATAGTTGCAAGCGACAGAAAGCAGAAAGCTTGTAAACCTTTTATGTTTACAGCTGGTCCTTTAGGAAAAAAAAGTGTTGACTCCAACCTATAGAAATGCTTCCCATCTGTTTTTCCCATTGCTGTAGGTACATGCTGCTTCCCCTTCCAGGAAAAAGAGTCTGCTCTACCTTTCCTTGAACCTGAGCTGGACTTGTGAATTTTTTAATCAGTAAAATATGGCAAAAGTGATAATTTGACCATGGGCATTTAAAAAGATTGATAGTTTCTCTTTTCACTCTCTTAGAGTTCTGATACATAAAGAATTCTAGGTTATTCTGTTGTAGAGATAATTTGGAGTAGAACTAAGGTACTTCAGCTAACAGCCAACCATATGTGATCCCCAGATGAATATGAACCTATGGTTGACCCAGCCAGCAGCATGTTGAACAGAATGACCCAGCTGAGTCTGGCCAACAATCCAAAGAAATGTAGAAAATAATAAACCATTATTATTTTAAGCCAGTAAATATTGTGGTAGTTTATAATTCATCAATATGTAACTGACACTATATAGAATTGGGGTGTTATAACAACAAAAGTCTAAAACATTGATTTTAGCTTTGGGTCTGGCAACAAGCATAGGCTAGAAGAAAGTGAGTAGATTTTGAGAAAACTGGAAAAGCAGTGAGGTAATTGTTTCTGGGAGAAAGTGACCATTTTAGTTGTACTTCTATAGTTTTATACTTAGCAAGAACTTTCTAATGTTCCCTGAGATCTTCCATTTGTGCAATTAGCTTTTCAAATCTTCTTCTGTCTTTGATTCTTTTGCATTTCTGGAATGTTTCATTTAAAATTGGTCAAAATAAAGAGAGATAAATTTGCTACAAAACTGATGGTAATTTTTGTTTTCCAGAATGTACTCGGTAATGTTAGACTAGTACTTTTATATTTAAAACAGAAGCCTGGTCAACTTTTAAAATACAAGTTCTATGCCTTTAGATCTCAGTGCCATGGAACTTTTTCTTCTTAATATCTTCTGTTTAGTAAAGCAGCTCAATATAAGGTCACTTTTTCTTAATCAATTTTTTGATTAATGTATAAATTCAGATATGACTACATGACTATTTCTGGTCTTATTGCAGGACCCTGGCAAATAATGAAAGAATTCTACTAGATAGAGTAGAGAAATTGTCATTCTGTCAGCTGGCTTTTTTTATTTCTAAGTGGGGTGGGCTGTTCTTGCCTGAAGTCTTCTAGGGTAGTGACTTAAACTCTAATACTCTGGTGAAGGGATTCCAGTGAAAAAGCTCCAAATATATCCAACAGGTTTCTGTTTATTTCTTTAAATTAAGTATTATAATTTGGTTTTCCCCAGAATTTGTTTTACTTACAAGTAGTAGGGTGATTTTATATTGTTGCAATTTAGCTAAGATGGAATTACATTTCTCAGAAGTTTCTTTTTTGCATATTTCAAGGTTAGCATAGGTTAGCATATAGCATATTTATATGAAATTGAAAAGACAGAGGCAAAATAGAGCCACACCATTTTTAAGGTTGATGCTGGGTTCCAGACACTCTCGTACTTTGCACACGTTGTTACAGAACTCCTGGCTTATCTTGCAGTCAGAGGCAGCAGCTGGCCCCTCAGCTTTCCTAGCTCTCACAGATCCCTGTTCAGCTTCCCTGAGTCCTAAGTCAGAAGCGTGAGAAGCTCCAGGTAAATGGTGCCAACATTTCTGCTGCTCCTGCATACTCTGGCTGGTGACACAGGGAGATTTATGTGGTTCCACTGTGTTCTCCTGAGTTCTAGTTTGTCCTCACACTCACCTCCTTCACATCCAAATTTTTATCCCTTCTAAGAAAGTCTACTGACTGACAGAGACATCAAACCCAGCGGGATACTAAGGTGTTAACAGTCTTCAGAAGAATTATTTAACAGCTTCCACAATTACCTAAAGTGTGATCACTCCCTAAAATGTGTCCCTTCTTCCATGTCACTCACAACCACTCTGCTTCCTTTAGCAAAGGACAATGGCTGAGTGTGAGGACTTTAGGATTCAACTCTTGACCTGGCATTTAACATTTAAACTCTTACTGGTCTTGTGAGTGTTGACAAATCCCTTAATCTCTCTCTGCCTCAGTTTTTTCACTGGAAAAATAGTGATGGCCATATTATAACCACGTGGACCTGTTGCATCAGTTAATATGTTTAAGTACTTAAACTGTAATTGATGTTATTTATTATTACTTACTTATCATGAAACTATATTGTTTCAAGAAGAAGATAGAATGAATTAATTTTGGGTCTTCATTCAGTTTGTTTAAATCTTCCCAATGCTTGTGTAATGATAAATATGTTAAAATCCTCATTTCCATTCCAATAATTATTGTTTCCTGTGGTTTCATATTTAATTGCTTATATTAATGAACATTTGAAATAGAGAGATACAACCATCTGAGCTAAAGTAGCTATGTATCCCCAAATTAGAAAACCTGCGATCACTCCAGAATTTAGCACCTTGTGTAGCACACAGTAGGCATTCAACATGTTTTTCAACGAGTCAATAGATTATTCCATTTGAAATTTTATAATAACATACTAATATCTCCAGTTTATATTTTAAAAATATGCAAGTATTTAAATTTTTTTATTCAAAAATAAAGTTTAATAATCATTTTTTACTGTCCCAATTGATTAAAGAAAGAGTCTCTGTGTTTACATCTTTGTATCATTCTACCTGTATCATTCTCTCTGCCTTTGAAAATGACTTGAGGCACACTTCAGATTCTGTAACACAAATATGAAAGGCACGGGATTTGTTGAATACCGCTTCTGAAATCAAGAGGAAGAGTAATTATATCCTTACACATAGCTCAAAGATACCGCTAGAAGGTTGGTTGACTAAATTAATCATAAATTTCCAAAAGCTACCTATAGGGGTAGCTATAAGTTATTCCAAGTGAACTGGTCAACTGAACACGATTTCAGTAATTTCTTGGATAAATGCACATAACTACAGATATTTATTAATATTGAATAGGACCATCTAATATACAATATTACCTGTGTAAACTGTATATAAAATGAATTTCTTATCAGTTGATTTAACAACCTTCATCAGTTAGTTTGAGGAATGGTTGTCCTCTGTTGAGACAGTATTAATGCCCTGACAGATTACCAGTGAGGATGGGGCAACGACTTAATATCCCACACCACAGAAGAGGAAACTAAAGCTTGGTGGCTTAGTGATTACTGAGTTAGTCTCATGGTTGATACCCTAGCATCCATTTTTCCCTTCTACCAAGAGCATATAGGTTTTGCATTGTCAAATTAAACTCTTCTATTTTTTGTCTGCGGTATAGGTATGATTCACCTACTTCTGATCACTGTGAAAGTCCAAATGACTTAAGTCATGTTCTTATTGATCAGGGTGTTTTATACTGGTTTGGGTTTATTTCCCAGTTTAACCCAAAGAGATTGAGGTGACTGGCATGGTTATGCTATATGGTTGGGAACTCTTACAGCATATTTGTTTTTCTCTCTGTTTGTTTTCTTTCAATGAGGAAGGAAGCATGAGATTAAGTTGTCTCACTTGGCAAAGCAGAGTGGAGAGCATCACCTCCCCATAGATTTGCAGCTCTGATGAAACCACTACTTTCTGAATCACCTAGTCTTGATGCCAGCCTTCTTCTGTACTCTTTATAAGATTCAACATTTTTCTTCTCAATTTCCATTTGAAATATTTTGTCCCTGTTTTTATTAGTTTAGGAAAATTTCTTCTCAGTTGTAGGCAGAATTATGGCTCCATGTAGATATCAGTTCCCAATTTCTGGTACCTATAAATATCACCTTATAAGGAAAAAAATGGTTTGAATAGATTACAGTAGGGATCTTGAGTTGGAAAGATTATCCTAGCTTATCCTAACTATCCTAACTAACCCAGGCCCTAACTGCAATCAGAATGGCCTAAGATAGGCAGAGGAACATTAGACAGACAGAAGAGAAGAAGATAAGGTGAAAACGAACAGATAGAAGTTGGATTGGTACAACCAGAAGCCAAGATTGAATGCAGCCAACTGAACCTGGAAAAGGCAGGACATGGATTCTCCCTGAGAGCCTTCAGAAGGAGTGGGACACTAGAGACATCTTGATTTTGGCCCAGTGATACTGATTTTGAGTGTCTGGCCTCTAGACCTGTGAGGCACTAAATTTCTGTTTGTGATAATTTGCTACAAAATTTGTACTAATTTGACAAGGCAGCCAGGAGAATACAATACACTTGCAAATGAACTATTTAAAATTAACATAGAGACAGGAATCAAATAAAGATCTAACATCATGGACTTTGTTCCAGGATTCATCAAAGGAAATAGGATACAGACAACAGACGCAAATACTGTCCCAAACCATTCTGTTTCCTATATATACAAACATTTTGAGACATCCCCTTGTTTCTTCTTCTTCTTTTTTTTTTTTAATGTTTATTTATTTGACAGACAGCGAGAGAGGGAACACAAGCAGGGGGAGTCGAGAGGGAGAAGCAGGCTCCCCGCTGAGCAGGGAACCTGATGCGGGGCTTGATCCCGGGACCCCAGGATCATGACTTGAACTGAAGGCAGATGCTTAACCACTGAGCCACCCAGGCGCCCCATCCCCATGTTTCTGATAAAGATCTTCATCTGGTTCTCTCCTTTCCTCCTTCCCTCCCTCTCTCCTTTTCTTCTTTCTTTCTTTCTTCCCTCTTTTCTTTCATCTTTTGTTAAATAGAGAAAGAATATTTAAGGGCAAGAAAGTTGTCGGTGTTGGCCTCATACTAATTTGGTTTTGTCTGTAAGATAGTTTGATGTACTACTGCGATTGTTGTGTCCCTTTAGGATTTCAACCTTCTGTTTTATTCTGGACCATCTTTGGTTCTCAATGCTCAAATTATAGTTTTGACTTGTTTCAAAATTTGTAACTTTCCAAATCCCTAAGAGATCAAAAGAGTACTGTGTTTGTTTACACCTCAATGTCAGTCTCGCCTATACACCATTCTTGACACTTCTGAATGTGCTTGAAGCACACTTCAAATTCTGCAGCACAAATATGAATTTGAATATATTTACAAGGAAAAAAGAAGCATATTCAGCCCCATTTGGTTTCATTAAAATACATGCACGCAAACTGATTTTTGATGAATTTTCATTAGCAGTTTCAATACCCATTAGTTGTATTTTTAATGGAAAATTTGGATGGAGAGCTGAGATACTAAGTTTAAACAGTTCATTTTTGTGATTCTTTTTCTAGCTTATATATCACATCAAAATACAGTAAAAACATGTTAAAATACTTCTTATTTAGTTTGGGGGGAAATAAAATACCAAAATGTTCAAAAATGAAAATCCTTGTGGTTATATTAAGGTGTGTATTTTATGTTCCCATTATTTATTTTTTATGGTAACTAAAATGTGTTTATTTGTTCACTAATAATGACATTTTTACATTTCTAAAAAGTGGCATGTAATCTTTTCAACCACACTGGCCTTTTTTGATTTTTGGTTCCTTGAACATGCCAAACATACCCTCTTCAGGGCCACTGTGATTGTTGTTCTCTTTATTTAAACTATGTCCCCAAAACATAGAAACATTAGAAAAAATGTTTTCTAATTTTTAAGAGAACTTCCATATTCTGAGTAATACTTTTTTGGTAGTAAGCATTTCAAACAGCTTCTCTGAAATTGCGTCTTGTCTTATAATTTTGTTAATAGCATGTTTGTTATGTAGAATAATTTAATTTTTATTACAAATATATTAACATATATATTATGTTTTGGGGGGTTATTTATGATGTGCCTAAGAAATCCTTGCCTGTTTTATATTTGAAAGATATTTGCACACATTTTCTTCTAATTTAGTTTTCCTTTTTAATTCTTCATCATACCTCCAATAGTCAGGCTTGATGTGAAGTATGGAGCTAACTTATTTATTTATTTATTTGTATGTGGATGACTAATTGTTTCAGCACAACTTAATGATTTAATGAATAGTCCAAACTCACCTGCTGATTTATAATGTTGCTTGGAAAAGTTCAAGTGTCCATATATGTGTAATTCTGTTTCCGGGTATTTATTTCCAATGGTTGAAGTATGGATTTCTGTTAGTATTACTGGACTTGAATGCTACATCCTTGTAGTATTCTTTGATGGATCTACCATCTTTTCTTTCATCTCTTAAGATATCTGGGCTATTTTTCTCTTTTATTCTTTCATGTGGCTTTTAAAAGTTGTATGAGATTCCATTAAATTTGAATTTGTATTATACATTTAACTAAAATTCTTAAAAGACAAAGGATGACATTCCATAATAATGATCTTTTTATTAATTAAAATATATTTGCACAAAGTACTGTAATTTTCTTCACAGAATTTTTATCCACATTTTTTTTTTTAAGATTTTATTTATTTATTTGTCAGAGAGAGAGAGAGAGCGCGCAAGCACAGGCAGACAGAGTGGCAGACAGAGGCAGAGGGAGAAGCAGGCTCCCTGCCGAGCAAGGAGCCCGATGCGGGACTCGATCCCAGGATGCTGGGATCATGACCTGAGCCGAAGGCAGCCGCTTAACCAACTGAGCCACCCAGGCGTCCCTTTTATCCACATTTAAATTTAATTTTATCTTTATACTGAGATGATGAAAGTAAAGACTCTATTGACCTATGGCTCTATTTAGAAAGTTTGTGTCCAAATCCTAAATTCACCCCGTTATGTTTCATCTTGAAAAATTTAACATTATTGAATAATAGGTTGCTAATTTATAAAATAGAAATAGTAAATGTGTCTACCCATAATGTTGTTGTAATGATTAAATAAAGTAAAGAATATAAATTGCTTTAGAATATCACTTACCATGAACAAACACTCAATAATTAATAATTTTTGGTCCATGCTGATATTCAGATGGTAGGAATTAGTGTATGGCTAGCTTAAAAAAAAAAAAAAACTGGACTACTTCTAGAGTGTTGAAATGAGCTTCTCTGGGTGTGCCTGGGTGGCTCAGTCCTTAAGCATCTGCCTTAGGTTCAGCTCATGATCCCAGGGTCAGGGGAGTGAGGCCTGCATCTGGCTCCCTGCTCAGCGGGAAGCCTGCTTCTCCCTCTCCTACTCCTCCAGCTTGTGTTCCATCTCTCTCTCTGTCAAATAAATAAATAAAAATTTAAAAAAAAATGAGCTTCTATGGTGAACTCATTAAATATGCTACCACCACTCCAACCTCTTACTTCCTGTTTTTCTCCAAGATGTATTCATGTGCAACAACCAAAATGACTGATGACTCTTATGTCCTCAGTGATAAAGTTGGTGTGAATTGTGATTAGGGATTTCATGATTGTTTTGCTACTGTGAATAATCTTTGTTGTTAAAATTGTGTAACACCATTAATTACTTTTGGTTGATCTTTAACCACGTAACAATAAAATTTTATCTTATTGATTACTAAACTCTATGTATTCACTTAAGTTTTTATGTTAAAAAGCATATTCTCAAAAAGGACAATTTTGACTCCATCGATTCATGTACCACTTATTCAAGTATGCATTCATTTTGTCTGAGTGGATTAGCTACAATTCTTAGTATAACATTTAATCAGAACAATTCTAGGGAAGATTTTTGTTTTTTTTCTTGACTTCGGTGGGAATATTAATGTGTTTTAGGTAGGCTTTGATAGATTCACTATACTGCTAAGTGGAATTTATTTTTATGATTGAAAATTCATTTTAATTAAATATTGTTATTGACATATATTGAATCAGTAATATTATTCTTTTTTATTTTCTATTAATATGTTACAAGCCATCCTTGAATTACTTGATTCCCTTTCTGCATATGTACATATATACTGCTAAATTCAACTCTACATAGATTATTTGAGATATTTTTATCTATATTCATAAGTAAGCATAATTTTAATTTTTTTCTGGTTTGTGAATAATGGTCTCATTTTCTTTCTTTTTTGGGGGGGTCTTATTTTCTTTGTAAAAATAAATCAATCAGCTTTTCCTATTTTTCTGCCTTTTAACCTGCATAATATTGAAATATTTTGATGGCTTTATTAACACTTAACAATAAAACTCTCTGGGCTTGGATTATTTGGAGCAGGCATAGTGAAAGTTGAATCTGATTTGAAATTCAATTTGGTAAAGTAATTATTGCTTTATCCATTTGTTATTGTTCTTGAGTAATTTTGACATTGTATAGAAAGTTATTCATGTCATTTAGGCTTTTAAATTTATTGTTTAAAATTGTTTTAGAATAATGATTTTTAAGATATCTGATTCATGAGTAATGATAAGCCATTCATGTCCATTTTACTATTATGTTCCATTTATTATCTATCATCTATCTATCCATCATCTTCTGTCTTTTGATCTATCTATTTCCATGTCTATTATACATATATGTGTATTTATTTAAAGTAATATAATTCCATTTGTCATTCATTTTACTTCATTAATTTTATTTTCATAGATAATGTATTTTAATCATGTTGTAAATAAAGTCCTTTTTTCATTTTTAAAATTTTCTTTGTTTTAAATTTTGGTTTCACCAACCAAAAAAATAATATAGCAGAAATTATACATTTATAAAATTTTTAAATAAATAAAAATTTTGAATACAGTTAAGTTGTTTTTTCTTAATCTTATTTTTGGAACTGAGAATTTATCTAGCAAAACTACGAGGCTGCTGCTGAGCTTTCTGATGTTTATTAACATTGGTTTATGTGAAATGTTCCCAATTCAAGCTATAAAAACTCAGGAAAATGTCCAAATAGCCCTCCCTAGCTATAAAAAAATTCTGTCATGACTCCTTCTCAGTGTTACTTTGTGCTAGCTCAGGATCTCATGATTGCCTTAAACAAAGATAAGTATTTGTTTCCT
The DNA here is from genome assembly GCA_003697995.1 of Taxidea taxus jeffersonii. Taxonomy (NCBI): domain Eukaryota; kingdom Metazoa; phylum Chordata; class Mammalia; order Carnivora; family Mustelidae; genus Taxidea; species Taxidea taxus. The sequence goes on from RCUC01134163.1 coordinate 75,091, forward strand.
GCTATGAATGTACATTTTTACATTTAATATACCTAATTCTTACAAAATAATAGTTCATTCCTATATTCCGCTGTTATTTTTTCTATTTGTTTCTATTCCGTTGTTGTATTTTCTATTTCTATTATTTTTATTTTTTCTATTTTGAAAGAATGATTTGAGAGAATGATTAAAAATTTTAAAATCAGGGGCGCCTGGGTGGCTCAGTGGGTTAAAGCCTCTACCTTCGGCTCAGGTCATGATCCCAGGGACCTGGGATCGAGCCCCACATCGGGCTCTCTGCTCAGCAGGGAGTCTGCTTCCTCTTCTATCTCTGCCTGCTTCTCTGCCTACTTGTAATCTCTGTCTGTCAAATAAATAAATTTAAAAAAAATTTTAAATTATTAATATTGTTGTACACACACACACAAACACACACACAGAATCTTAGGTATATTTGACTTAATTTCTTTCATGTTTGCCCTCAAAATTTTGTAAGAGATTAGGGTGTAATCTTAGTAAAAAGACCAAGATTAGGGACACCTGGGTGGCTCAGTGTGTTAAGCTGCTGCCTTCGGCTCGGGTCATGATCCCAGGGTCCTGGGATCGAGTCTCATATTGGGCTCTCTGCTGGGCGGGGAGCCTGCTTCTCCCCTCCCCTCTTTGCCTGCCTCTCTGCCTACTTGTGATCTCTGTCTGTCAAATAAATAAATAAAATCTTAAAAAAAAAAAAGACCAAGATTATTTGTTATAAAATTTCTCCTCACCTTGTTGTCTGTCTTTACCACAGAATATTCACTCTACAGATATATCAAGGAATTATAAATTGCTAGTTTAGCCATTAATGCTTTGTCATAAAAGCTCTTGACAGTCAAATATTCTGCACAATCTAACTGCTTGAATGTTATTTACTCATTCAATATTCTTTATGTAGATGTTTTAAGAAAATATTCATTAATTCAGCAAATACCTATTGAGCATTTACTTTGTGCTGGGCTCTTGTTTAGGTGCTTGGGGTACATTTACAGGCATAATGAAGATTTCTGCCTCATGGAATTTACATACAAACTTGAATAAGAGGAGTTAGAAGTGAAAACTAATAGAATAATTGTATAGGCTATTAGAGGTTTAAATTAATGCTATGAAAGAAAAAGAAAAATTGTAGAAGACATGGTTTTGGGACAGACAAGGGAAAATGACATATTTGGATCGTTTGGGGCAGTGTTACTCCAAGTATAATCCACAACCCAGAGCTAGCCCATGGATTATTTGCTTCTAATTGTATCAGTTACCTCTCACACCATTAATGCTGGATGATAGGATATTCCAAAAGCAAATGGTTTAAGACAACTACAGTTCTGATGATCTAAGATAGGTTCATTAATCTTATCTGGGTTTGCTTATGATCTGTGATAAACTAGAAAGTTGATTAGAGTTTGGCTGGTATACAATGACCTCATCTGGGGAAATTTAGCTCTGCTAATGTTTCGCATATTTCCCCAGTAGGCTAAACTGAGAATGTTCTTACAGAAAAGGAAGATGAGCAAGGGAAGAAAGTCTGAAGTTTTATTTTGTTTGGGGTATTTTTTTTCGTGGTTTTTTTTTTTTTAAGACTCTTCTTGAATTAAATTTATTCTTATCCTGTCAGCCAAAACAAGTCACATGGCTGAGACCAGAGTCAAAGTGTTATGATTTGGCTAGAAAATCCACTTGTAAATTAAAATAGATGACAAAAAGTACTTGAACATAAGATCATGGGCAGGATCTGATAGCTCTGATGCAAGTTAATGAGAAATAGATTATTTATTTGAGCCATATGATCAAAATAATTATAATGTAGAGGTACTAATATTAACAGATATACTAATTGAATTCAGTTTGCATCTATAAATATTTATTAGATGATAAACAACTAGATTGTAGATATTTAATGAATTAAAATATTTATTACAATAAGATGACTTTCTATCAAAGAGAACTAGTAAAGCATTTCTGCAAAAAATTTTAGTGTTGTGGGACGCCTGGGTGGTTCAGTAGGTTAACTGTCCAACTCTTGATTTTTGCTCAGGTCATGATTTCAAGGTTGTAGGATAGAGCCACGTGTCAGGCTCAGCTGGGAATCTGAGATTTTCTCTCTCTCACTCTCCCTCTGCCCTCCAACCTCACTACTCTCTCTCTCTCTCTCAAATATAAATAAATCTTTTAAAAAATGGTGCTGTAATAGTGTCATAGGAGTAGAAAAATGGTGGAAAATTAATTCCAATTAAGTGGTCTTGAGAAGAAAATAGGAATTGAAGGTGACATTGAGAGATAGTATAGCACACCTTGAAAATCATCTAACTAGTACACGTTAATCTCATATCCTTTATGGTAAGAATCACAATTTGATTCAGACTGAGCATGTTCTGGGGAAAACAAAACAAAACAAAAACAAAAAACACGTTGTAGTTTTTCTGTCTCATGACATAGTCTTACCAATGAGGTGGAAGTGGTTGTCTATAGCTCTAGAGGTTCAAGTAAGTTATAGATTTTTAGTTAAAAAGGAACCAACAATTATACTTAGAGAAGCACCAAAAGAGTATTAAATTTAACAAAAAAAATGTTCAAGAGCTCTTCACAGAAAACTAGAAAACTTTGCTGAGAGAAATTAAAAGAAGATCCAACTAAATGAAGCAGATATATCAACTTCATGAAATGGAAGAATAAAATTGTTAAGATGTCAATACTACCAAAATCAATCTAATGAGTCAATGCAAATCTAGTTAATCCCCCCAGATTTTGGTAGATATTAATAAATTCATTCTAATATCTACATGATACAGTAAAGAACCTAGAAAAGCCAAACAATCTTGAGAAAAGAAAAAAAACCCTATTTTTAAGTTTCACAGAAAAAAAATAATATAAAATATTTTTGCAAACTTAGAACAGCAAAGATTTTATGATAATATATAAAATATCAAACAAAAAATATAAATTGAAATTTAATGAAACTCCCATATATCTGTTTGTTTACCAGATAGATTAGATAGATATAGATAGATGTAGCTCAATATAGATATGACAGATATGAATCTGTAATATATAATTAAATTTCACTAATCAATAAGAGAGCAATAATAGTAGTAAGAATAATACGAAGAAGAATGGCAAAAATCTTTGACAGGTATCTCACAATGAATATACACAAATAGCCAATATACACACAAAAATGAGCTCAGTCCCATTAGTCATAAGGGAAATATGAATGAAAACCACAATGCTATCCTAGTACCCTCACAAAAGCATTACTAAAATTGCAAATAATGACATGGTAAATATTTCAGAGAATATGAGACAAGTGAAACTCTCATATATTTCTTTTTTAAATTAATTAATTAATTAATTGTTTATGTAGTGTACCTACCAAAAATTATTAATGTACAATGTATTATTGGTTTCAGAGATATAGGTCTATGATTCATTAGTCTTATATAATAATTACTGTTCATTACATCACATGCCCTCCTTAATGTCCATCACCCAGTTATACCATTTCGCCACTTCCCTCCCTTCCAGCAACCCTCAATTTGCTTCCTATAACAGTTTGTTTTCCTATAAGAGTCTCTAATGGTTTGTCTCTGGCTTCATCTTAATTTTTTTTTTCCACTCTTCTCCCATGATCCTCTGTTTTGTTTCTTAAATTCTCCTTATTACTGAAATCATATAACAATTGTCTTTCTCTGATTGACTTATTTGCTTAGCATATACCCTCTACTTCCATCTGTGATTTTGCAGATTTTGCAAATGGAAAGATTTTTTTTTTGAAGGCTGTGTAATATTTCATTCATGGAATATACACCTGCCCGCCCACACACACTCACACAATATTCTTTATCCATTCATCAGTCAATGGACAGCTGCGCTCTTTCCATCATTTGGCTATTGTGGACATTGCTGCTGTAGACATTAGGGTGCAGATGCCCCTTCAGATCGCTATATTTATATCTTTGGGGTATATACCCAGTAGTGCAATTGCTGCTCTATTTTCAACTTTCTGAGGAACCTCCATATTGTTTTCCAGAGTGACTGCACTCTGTGTAGCCACAGAGTAGGATGATTCCCCTTTCTCTGCATCCTCACCAACATCTGTCATTTCCTGACTTGTTAATTTTAGCCATCTTGGCTGGGTATGAGGTGGTATCTCATTGTGGTTTTGATTTGGATTTCCCTGATGCTGAATGATGTTGAGCATTTTTTTCATGTGTCTGTTGGCCATTTGGACGTCTTCTTTGGAGAAATATCTGTCCATGACTTCTGTCCATTTCTTGGCTGGATTGTGTGTTCTTTGGATGTTGAGTTTGATAAATTCTTTACAGATTTTGGATACTAGCCTTTTATCTGATAAGAGATTTGCAAATATCTTCTCCTATTCTGTCTGTTGTCTGTTGGTTTTGTCAACTGTTTCCTTTGTTGTGCAAAAGCTTTTTATCTTGATGAAATCCTAATAGTTCATTTTTGCCTTTGTTTCCCTTATCTTTGGAGACATGTCTAGCAGGAAATTTCTGTGGCCAAGGTCACAGACACTGCTGCCTGTGTTCTCCTCTAGGATTTTGATGGATTCCTTTCTCATATTTAAGTCTTTCATACATTTGAGTCTCCTTTTGTGTATGTTGTAAGGAAATGGTCCATTTTCATTCTTCTGCATTTGGCTGTCCAATTTTCCCAACACCATTTTTGAAGAGGTTTTTTTTCCCCATTGGATATTCTTTCCAGCTTTGTTGAAGATTTGTTGACCACAGAGCTGAGGGTTCATTTCTGAGTTCTCTATTCCGTTCCATTGATCTACATGTCTGTTTTTGTGCAAGTACCATACCGTCTTGATGAGTACAGCTTTATCATAATTTTGAAGTCCGGAACTGTGATGCCACCAGTTTGGGTTTTCTTTTTTAGACATTCCTTTGGCTATTCTGGGTCTTCTCTGGTTCCATATAAATTTCAGGATTATTTGTTGAAGCTCTCGGAAAAAAAGTTGATGGCATTTTGAAAGGGATTGCATTGAACTTGTAGATTGCTCTAAGTAGCATAGACATTTTAACAATATTTGTTCTTTGAATCCATGAGCATGGGATGTTTTTTCATTTCTTTCATGAGTATTGCTCCTCAATTTCTTTAATGAGTATTCTATGATTTTCTGAGTGCAGATCCTTTGCCTTTTTGGTTAGGTTTATTCCTAGGTATCTTATGGTTTTTAGTGCAATTGTAAATGGGGTGGACTCCTTAATTTCTCTTTCTTCTGTCTCATTGTTAATGTGTAGAATTGCAACTGATTTCTGTATTGATTTATATATTCTGGCACCTTGCTGAATTTCTGTATGAGTTCTAACAATTTTGGGGTGGAGTCTTTTGAGTTTTCCAAATAGATTATCATCTCACCTGCAAAGAGTAAGAGTTTAACTTTTTATTTGGTGATTCAGATGCCTTTTATTTCTTTTTGTTGTCTGATTGCTGAGGCTAGGACTTCTAGTACTATGTTGAGCAATGGTGGTGATAGTGGACATCCCTGCATGCTCCTGACCTTAGAGGAAAAATCTTCAGTTTTTCCCCATTGAGAATGATACTCTCTGTGAACTTTTTGTATATGGCTATTATGATATTGAGGCATGCTTCCTCTATCCTTCATTGTGAAGAGTTTTAATCAAGAAAGGATGTTGTAATTTGTAAATGTATCATATGGTTCTTGCCCTTTGTCTTATTTATGTAGTGTATCACATTGATTGATTTGTCAATGTTAAACCACCTTTGAAATCCAGGAATAAATTCTACTTGTTTGTGGTGAATAATCCTTTTAATGTACTGTTAGATCCTATTGGCTAGTATCTTGGTGAGAATTTTTGCATCCATGTTTTATCAAGAATATTGGTCTATAACTCTCCTTTTTAGTAGGGTGTTGTCTGGTTTTGAAATCAAGAAAATGCTGGCCTCACAGAAAGAATTTGGAGGTTTTCCTTCCATTTTTATTTTTTGAAACAGCTTCAGAAGAATGAGTATTAACTTTTCTTTAAATGTTTGGTAGAATTCTTCTGGGACACCATCTGGCCCTGGGCTCTTCTTTGTTGGGAGATTTTTGATTACTGCTTCAATTTCTTTGCTGGTTTTGGGTTTGCTCAGGTTTAGTAGGGAATTTTAACACCCTTCTCACTGCAATGGACAGATAATCTAAGCAGAAGATCAACAAGGAGTAAATGACACTGGACCAGATAGACCTCACAGATATATTCAGAACATTCCATCCTAAAGCAACAGAATACACATTCTTCTCAAGTGCACATGGAACATTCTCCAGAATAGATCACATCCTAGATCACAAATTGGGTCTCAACCAGTTCCAAAAGAGTAGGATCTTTCCCTGCATATTTTTAGACCACAGTGCTTTAAAACTAGGATTCAATCACAAGGGGATATTTGGAAAGAACTCAAATATATGGAGGCTAAAGAATGAATGGGTCAACCAGGAAATTAAAGATGAATTTAAAAAATCATGAGCACAAATGAAAATGAAACCATAACTGTTAAAAAATCTTTGGGATGCAGCAAAAGCCATCCTAAGAGAGAAGCAAATAGCAATAAAAGCCTTTCTCAAGAAACAAAGAAGGGTCTCAAATACACAACCTAACCTTACATCTAAATGAGCTGGAGAAAGAAAAACAAATAAAGCCCAAACCCAGCAGGAGAAGAGATATAATAAAGATTAGAGTGAAAATCAATGAAATAGAAATCAAAAGAACAGTAGAACAGATCAATGTAACTAGGAGCTGGTTCCTTGAAAGAATTAATAAGATTGATAATCCTCTGGACTTATCAAAAAGAAAAAAGAGAAAGGACCCAAATAAATAAAATCATGAATGAAATGGGGGAGACAACAACCAAGACTGAAGAAATACAATTATAAGAACATATTATGAGCAACTATATACCAACAAATTAGGGAATCTGAAAGAAATGGATCCATTCATAGAGACATAGAAACTACCAAAACTGAAACAGGAAGAAACTCTCATAAATTTCTAACTGGACTTAAGGAAAAGTAAGAAATTAGTAAATATGCAGGGAAGATAAAGGGCTTCCTTGTGGTCTTTACTGGAAAATTTTAGAGAACTAGAAATCTAGTTACTAATGATGTGTATTTTCAAAACATAAGTCATAAAATCAACCAATGACTTGCCCAGTAATCAAAATAAAGTCTAGGACTTGACAATGACTCACAACGTCTAAGGCATATGAATCCTTATTTGACTATTCTCATTTTCTATCATTCTTCCTATTCACTACTCATTGTATTCTAGCCATACCGATATGCATTTCCTTACACACTTTTTTTGCCTTGATTCAGGGCCTTTAGATATCTTATATTTGCTATTTAATATCTTTTCCCAGATCTCCATATGGCTTTCTGATTTCATTCATCACTCTCCTTAAATTTCATCTTTACAGAAATAAGGTTCCTGGCATCTGTTCTTCATCATTTGATAGACTATTTATTCTACATATACATTATCACCACTCTTATCTGTTCTATAATTTGTTTGTATTATCTTTCTTATCTACTATAATATAAGCTCCATGAGAGATTTTAACTCTTTCATTTACTATTGCATTCTAATGACTATTGTTTGGCACATAGTTATATTTCATTAAGTGATTTTTGAACAAAGGGATGGGTGGTATTTCAGAGTTTGGCATCAAAGAAAGTTTCTTTTCTAAGACATATGGTTAAAACTTTGTAACCATCAATATCTGTAATTTTTTAAAATTATTTTGCACATTTAATTTAAACACAAGATTTGTCTTCCTACATAATCTAACCCACAATATGGTCAAAGTAAATTATTATGAGGTAGCATCTGGACCATTTTTATTGATATTTTTAAAAATCATGAATATTCACATATTTTACCAAGGTTCTCAATTATCCTTAGCAGGTGTTTTCAATATATAAAGCCTTCCCCATCACATATTTGGAATTTTATGGCTACCTATAGACTATTGAACATTTGGAGAAAATTGAGTACCACAAGGCATGCATGGTTGTAACTCTTAGAGCTTTATTTGAGGTCTAATTTTATTTAGAAATGCCAAAAATAAATTGCTGATGATTAAGTTTAAGTCAATATTTCAGAGATATATTACCTCTTAATTAGAAAAGGAAAAATAATTCACTCATAAGAAATTATGTTCTATTTATGCAATGGAATTTATAACATTGCTACCTATAGAACACCCTAGAATATTATGAACATGGCAACTGACATAGATATATGTGATATAGATATCTTAGTTGTATGGAATAGAAGATAACTTATGCTAATTAATATTAAAAAATCAGTTAAAGGAGTATCAAGTAGCTGCAGACATTTGGGAGGAAATGAACAAACAAGCCCAAGAATAGGATCCTATATGTTGAAATAGTAATGTGTGGGAAAGCCATAATGAAACTGAGACATTGAGACTCTAAATTCTGATGAGGCTTCTTTTTCAGTGGAAGCGTTCTCCCAATCCCCAGTGGAAGCAGCTTTCCCATCTATAACAAAATTTCCCTCTCTATCTCAAGAAGTGGCCCTCTTACTCCTGGTAGCACTCTTCAATAGTATCTTCTTTTCCAATTCTGAGGGTATTATGAATTTTTTTATGACTAAAAAAACTGTAATGATTTTTCCTGAGGCAGTTGCCAGGCTAAACAATGTTGATTCTCCTAAGAATCCAGCCCCACCATTCCTCTTTGCCTCTAGAACTATAACTAGAACCAAATCCCTGCAGGCTCTTAAAGCTGGGATACAATATGTGACCCATTAGTAGGTGTGTTCCATTTCAAAAGAACCACTTGAGTTGTTGTTTTTTAGTATTATATGTTTGTACGTGTGTGTGTGTGTGTATATATATATATACACATACATATTTAATATTACATATATTTGTATATATATATTTAATATTTTATATATATGTATATATTTATATATACACAAAAACCAGAGGAACGTGTGTAGGAATGGGTAATAAGACTGTGGGATAATGGTGTAAGGAATACAAAGCTAGACAGGCCAAACTTGATAATACAGGCTCACTAAACAAAGATTTAGCATTTGTTTATTTTTGGTTGGCTGAAACATGGATTAAAAGGTGGCCCAGAGTGAATGAGTTAGAAAAGTCATACCTATCTCTGTTTAATGTAGTGGAATAGATCCAAAGTCTTAGGGAGATTGAAATATTAGAGTATATTTGTATATACTCATGTATACTATGAGGGTCCAGAGCATACTTCTCACCAATACTACCAGAATTAAATTTATGAGAGAAGTCCTGGCATCCTTGAGTAGCTTTGCAATTATTCTTCTCTTTAGGCCAGAAAACATATGGGAACTTCAGTCATTGAATTAGGAAACCTAAATGCAGGGGCAATGATTAGATGCCTGGGTGGTAGGACCAGGTGCTGGCACTCAAATGCGAAAGCTAAAGCAACAGAACAATCTGACTTATGCAGACCTCTGACATTGGCTAGTTGATTCTGGTGTACCTAGAAGTTTTTCCATCTGACTCATCCTATAACCAGAAATGAGGTCCAGTGCTTAGAGGGCCTCTTTGGTCTTTGGGGGTACATATTTCTCATCTGGGTATTACCCCAACCCATTTATCAGTGAAGAGACAAGCTGCTAGCTTTGAATAGGGTTCAGAACAAGAGAAGGATCACAATAGGTCCACACTGCTGTGTAAGCTACTCCACAAATTGGGCCATATGATTCAGCAGACTCAGTGGTGCCTAGAATGTAAATGACAGACAGGGATGCTGTTTGGAGCCTTAAATAAGTCCCTGTAGGTGGATAACAGTGTAGACCCATATCATTCGAGTTCAAAGAACTGCTATCCTCCACATATTACTACCATCTTTTTGAGAAATAGTTCTTGGCTTGCTATTGGGCCTTAATAGAGATCAAACAGTTTAGCCATGGGCCACCGAGTGATCTGGGCTGCCCATGTGAACTGGGCATTATCTGATCCACCAAACCATAAAGTTGACTGTGCATAGCAACATTCCCCCATCAGATGGAAGTGTTATATACATGATAGAGCCTAGAAAGGGCCTGAAGGCACAATGTCCCCACTCCAGTACCCATGGTCCCCACTCCTGCCATACTGTTTTCTCTCTCCCAGCCTGTACCTATGCTGCATGAAGAGTTCCTTATCGGCTGATAAGGTAGGAGTTAGAAAGGCTTCATAGAGATGATTCTGTTGTCGTTAGGGATGGTTCTACATGATATCCAGACAATCCCTGAAAATGGACAGCTGTAGTGCTACAATCCTTTTCTGGGACAGCCTGAAGGATACTGGTGAAGGGAAAGCCTCCCAAAGGGAAAAACTTCCAGTAGTGCACTTGGTTTTTTACTTTATAGTATGTGATTATATACTTATGAATATATGAACTCCCATAGCTCTTCTCCAGTGTTTCCCTGGTGCCTAATGAATAGGTCTTCCAGATGGATGTGGTTAGGCTTCAGTGCTGAAGCATGCCAGCACAGCAGTCTACATGCTTGCCATTAGTGTGATACTCGGGGCTTACAGCCAGACCTTGTCCCATTGTGGCTGTCCTGCAAGTAACTCAGGATAAGGCTGGTAATGCCACCTCCCTTGAGATGTTCTTCATGGCTGCATTGATGAAGAGGTGTACTTAACATTACAATAAAGCTTTGTGTTTACTAACATTCCCTTGCATAACCTCACCTTAGGCCTTTGCCTTCATTTCAAATTATAAAATGCCATGCTGTGCCTTTTTAACTTTACTTTTAAAAGGAATTACTCACTTAAAGACAATGTGTTTAGAAGAAATTACTCATTTAAAGAGAATATATTTACTAGGAGCTGTGTCAAGCAAATCAATTATAGAAGCAAAAGGATATTTCTTCTCAAAAACCTTAGTAGTTTCATACCACTGATAGATAGAAGTTCATTAAAAGTCATTTGTGACAAATTAGAAATACTCACCACTATTTTCAGTCAGTTTTATTATCATTAAATTTAGGTCTTTCTGTTTTCTACTTTGGACTATCTGCTTAATGTACCACAATTGATGTCTATGAAATCATGAGCAGGTATTTAGAGAAAGATTTGTTAGGGGGAAGAAGGCTGGGGATTATTAAAATATAAGAAATGTAGCTGAAGGGTTTTAGCCCCACAATACAACTTACTACAGCACATGGGGAGTGATTACCTAAGGAAAACAGCAAGTCAGTAACCTATTCACTTCATGTAATTTCACCAAGGTCCAAAATCTTACTGCAAAAAGCAAACTTGAAGCTAGTATTTAATCTGAGTAAAAAGTAGCTTTATTTCTTGTTGTTCAGAGGATTTTCTTAATATTCTCAAAGATAAAGATTTAGATGACAAGATCTATAACCAGAAGAGACTTCAGATAAAACATATGCTTCTGAAAGCTGGAGCCGTCAAGCAAAACACTTATGTGAAGAGAATAATATTGAATGCTTTATAAATGCAATAAATCCCTTTAGTACATACGTATTTTCCTTTTATTTAAAGTCCTAAGAGTGATGCTGTCATGTACAATTTTCAAAAACAAACATGAGTCACATACACGTTAGAAACACATCCGGTAAGGTAAAATCCAATAGCAAAAGGCAGACATTATTTTCAATAACATTGAGTATATTTAATGCATATATTTATTGAATTTTGTGTTTTTTAATAAAATGATCATTTTAAATCATTTAACTTTTTAAAATCAATGTACTCATAATCTGTATTAATTTGCTCTTATCAGGATGCAACTCAAGTGAAGCTACTCATCAAAGGAAAGAACTTTCAGCCATGACCTAATCTCTAGTTCTAACATTAGAAACCAGCTATAGGGGTGCCTGGGTGGCTCAATGGGTTAAAGCCGCTGCCTTCGGCTCGGGTCGTGATCCCAGCGTCGTGATCCAGCCCTGCATTGGGCTCTCTGCTCTGCGGACAGCCTGCTTCCTCCTCTCTCTCTCTGCCTCTCTGCCTACTTGTGATCTCTATCTGTCGGATAAATAAATAAAATCTTAAAAAAAAAAAAAGAAACCAGCTATATTGGCAATAACAAAATTATTCAATCAGTTAAAGTGTTTCCATTTACCTGTAAACACAACTGTTTTGTCTAAGAACTTATGTTTACATTTTTTAATTTTTTTAAAAGATTTTATTTATTTATTTGACAGAGAGAGAGCGAGAACAAGCAGGGGAAGAGGCAGGCAGAAGGAGAGGGAGAGTAGTTTCCCCACTAAGCAGAGAGATCAATGCAGTGGTGGCTGGATCCCAGATTCCATCCCAGAACCCAGGACCCTGGGATCATAACTTGAACCAAAAGCAGATGCTTAACCGACTGAGCCACCCAGGCGCCCCTTACATTTACATTTTATGTCAAAACACTTGCTGTTGACATAGGCTGCAATATGAGATGAATTAACATTTTCAAATAACTAACACTTAGGAATTAGTGAAAATTGAATGGATAGACTCTTACTCATCCTTTATTAATCACTTTTTACCTTTTATTTTTATCCTACTGTTTTATAAAAATAAAAACCTTTATGTCCAAAGTACAATAAATACTTGCATTTCTGTATATGCAGATATAAAATATATGTACATATCTATATGTATGTATCATATAATACAACAAAGTGCTATCTGATTTACTGAAAATTTGTGCCTCATAGTTTGTGTGGTTTAATGACAGAGTCTTGTGGAAAAATGATGGCATTGCAGTGATGTTTGCAACTATAGATCATCTTGAATGTGTCAAAATCTACACATATTACAAAGATCTAATTTGATGTTCCTTATAATAGTCTTCTAAATAAAATTTAGATTTATTTTGTATATTTGGAATTTTCCTTGGTGATTTTATTATATATTCTCTCTATATATAAATATATGTATATTTATTATTATAGATTCAAAGAAATATAAAATTATATTTTAAAACAAAAGTATTTACAAAATATTTTCTTCCTAATCGTGAATGTGCTACATTTAAAGACTTAAATAGTCATATATATATCTATTCAGATATTATATGTTGAATTAATCTTAATTTTCTTATTAGGTCTTTTGGCTTTTCTGGTTCCTAATGTGATTATAATATTGTGATTTCTTTTAATAAGCATTCCTCCTGGTTTCAGCTAGACATGCTTTATCACAATAAAGCATTTAATTTTGGTCTATTAACACCTTTTATTGAGAGATATTAGTGGACTAGACTTCTGTGACATAAGTACTGCTTATATAAAATAGTTAAATTAACTATATTTAAGGTGGTCCACATGGTCCATAGTTACCTAAGTGTGAGGTATAGCCTTTCAAAAATATTTTTAGGAGAATTTTGGGAAACATAGTTTAAATTATACCACTGATCTAGCATACATATTTGTATATTCAGAAATACTTGATGTAGTGGGTGCCTAGGTACATTATTTTTAACATTCAGTTAGAAATAGCCTCTTGAATATAATAAGTGGGACATTGCAATGCAGGAAACTTCTAAATAGTTTTACAACAGTAATGTCCCCCAAGGCATTATTTTGTTGAGGGCTCAAAAGCACCAGGAGTAGGAAAACAGCTTCAGCCTTGAGTGATCAGGTCTGCTTCCTCCCTTAAATCAGTTGTGTTGGACTCCTGAACTCAGAACGTCACTAATGGGTACCCACTCAAGTCATTAACTCAAGTCCAAAAAGACCTAACTTTTTCCCCCCAGCATCAAGTCTGGCTGAATCCACCTTGTAAATATTCCTTCAAACCATCACTTTTTTTTTTTCTTACTCCAAATGTCACTCTGTCACAGAGTAACATGAAAATATAAAATATAAATATCCTTGGCTCATATTATTTTTGTAGATTTTTTAATTTGATAATTATGGTCAACACATATGGGACCCCTGATCTTTAGTTTTGCTTACCCTCCTATGTAACTGCCATATTTAGACCCAAATGACAGGCACAAAATCAGTCTGCATTTATGGGTGCCCGGCTGGCTCAGCCAGTTGAACATCTGCTTTCAGCTCAGGTCGTGATCCCAGGGTTCTGGGATCCAGCCCCGCCTTGGGTTCCCTGCTCAATGGGGAGCCTGCTTCTGGCTCTCTCTCTGCTTGCCACTCCACCTGCTTGTGTTCTCACTCTCTCTGTCAAATAAATAAATAAATAAAATCTTTAAAAAAAAATCTATTTGCTTTTGTCATCATTCTTCTTAAAGTCCTCTTTAGAGACAGCACAAGTTCATTTTCAAGATACACCAAGCCCTCTTCTATTTCTCTACCATTATATCTCACCTCTCTATCACATTTTTACTTCAGTGTTACCAACTACAGAAGTTTTGAACACACACACCCTTTTCCTTGCCTCAATGAATTTCTGCTTCCTATTTCTGGAGAGCTTTTAATCTCTTTACTGGGCTCTTTCATCCTCATCCCTCAACACTCAACTCAGCTCCAGTTCTAAGAGCCTTCTTTGGCAACTCTGATCTCAGACCTTTCAGCCTGCAATAAATACCTCTTCTGCACTATCATAGTGTACGGGCTTGTCTCCTTTATTATACGTAACACACATATGTCTGTGTTATCTTGCTTTGCCTATTCCATGTTATCCTATAAACTGACTTGGAAATGCCAATGCTGTCAGATGTCAGTTTCACAATTAAGTTGAAAGGAAGTTTCCCCCCGCTCACACTTGTTTTCTCCCTCACACCTGTTTTCTCCATCTTATCCTTGCGCTTCATTTTTACTACATATTAACAACATTCCTAAGTCTTTCTCAGTCTACCATGTCTGATCTGAAATGTTTATTTATTTTGAAAGATGTATCAATATGTCCAACTAAATTGGGTGCAGAAAAACAAAGACCACATATATAGTATTTTTGCTCCTTTAGAAGAAAACGCTAAAAATTGAGCTTACAATTCCATATTATGTATAGATCATAAAATAAAATATTAGTATTGTGTCTAAAATGACCGTTAACTGATAGTCTTTAGATGGAGTTAAAAATCTATCAATTGCTATGTGTACTGAGAAATGATGTGGCACTGAACCAAGTTTCTGGTGTTAAGTACAGTATTATTTCATCAAATGAAGAAAATTATCTCATTTATATTCAGATATAATAGTAAATTATATTCTCTTTTTGGGGGGAACAAACAGATGCTTTATTCTGTTAAATTATGAGTGACAGATCTTTGAAATATATTAAACATAGGTAAAAGGATGGGTAATACCAGTGACAACAAAGTTGGCTTCCTATTTCCAGAGAACAACAATGTCAAAATATGCCTAGAAGGATTTTTTACATTTTTTTCTCTTTAAAAAATGTACGTACACTCCTGGACTTTTGTCCCAGAGGAATAAGAGATTATGTTCACACAAAAACCTGTGTGTAGATGTTTAAAGCAGGTTTGTTTGTAATAATCAAAAACTAGAAACACTGAGATGTTCTTCAATGGGTGAGTGCTTTTGCAGACTGTGGCGGCCTGTCTCTGCCATGGAGTACTACCCAGCAGTAAAAAGGAACAGACTATTAACACATGCAGCAACCTAGAGGACTCTCCAGAGAATTATGCTCAGTGAAAAAGTCAATCCTCAAAGGTTACATTTTGATAATTCCATTCATATAACTTCCTTGAAGTGACAAAATTACAGAAATGGAGAACAGATTATTGGTTGTGGGAGGAAAAGGGAATAATGGGAAAATGGGCATGTTTATAAAAGAGTGACATGAAGGATAATTTGATGATGGAAATGTCCTATATTCTCAAGGTCAATATCTTTATTGTGATATTGATATTGTACGATAATTCGGAATAATATTAAAGGATATATGGGATTTCTCCATATTATTTCTTACAATTGGATGTGAACCTATAATTATATCAAGATAAAGTTTAATTTAAGAAAGGTAATTTTGTTGATGATTAAAGAATGATAAGAAGAACTTCCATTCCTCTCTAATTGTATGTTCCTTTAGATGTACAGTAAGGAATTTGATTATAATATGTGCTTTGGATCCTAAAAGCACAGACAGATATGAATTAGGAGGACTAGATTAAATCATCTTTTCCCCCATAACAATGCAGGCATTTGTTAGTTTACTCTATCTTGGAAAGAAAAAATATAGAAGGACATGAAATCAAGGAAGTTAGTTTTGTTAGTATAAACTTCTAACTAGAAGAAGTATAAACTCTTTATCAATGTTTCATAAAATGAAAAACAAATTATTAAAATTGACCATTTGTGAGGCACTTTGCTTATTGGAAACAGCTTAACAATAAATTATATGTTTTCTGTAATGAAGATTAACATCTGAGTATAAGTTCCTAACAAACAAAGATAATAGAGAAAGTATAAAATGACCTGCTATGTAGTACATGCTTTGGGAAATGGCAGGGGGCAGGAGAGGGAATATGTGCAAAAATCATCCAAACCAAATACCACGGTGAAATTGTTTCCTTTAAATCTCTGATGTCATATAACAATTAAATGAGTAAAGGTAGAGCTCTAATTTAGTCATGTTAGTTATCACATTGATTATTCATATTTGAAGTCAGATTTAAATTTAGGTGTCTTAGTGATTTTCCAATCTGTTAACTGAACTATTATATTAAAATATTTAAGACAGAATTGTTTGTGTTAAAACAGTGTGATTACATCAGAAACTTCAAGTTTCCTCATCTATTTTATATTATTTTTACTTGAAATATGTATACTTGATCCTAGGGTCCTGAGATCGAGTCCTGTATCAGGCTTTCTGCTCCGTGGGAAACCTGTTTCTCCCTCTCCCACTTCCTCTGCTTGTGTTTCCTCTCTCACTGTGTCTCTCTCTGTCAAATAAATAAAATCTTAAAAAAAAAAGAAATATGCATACTTGAGTTGTTTTCATTTATTCATTCTCACATATATTCATCCAATAATACCATATATGCAATGATAATCACTAATAAAAATATATAATAAAGAATACATAATGTAATGTAACTTACCAAATATTTGCCAAATGTTAAACATTGACGTAGACAGCTAACTTATATAAATTATGTCTATTTTTCAACATAGTAAAGCTTATTTTTATTTTACAAATAAGAAACTGGTGATTTTTGTGTCATAGTTATGCCTGTAATATAACTCTGAATTATTTTTTTCCACTCTAATATTATGTATATTTGAGAATATGAACAATGTGATTTACATATATTAAGCTTTCTTGAGGACTTTTTAGTCAGTAAGAATTTGCAATATTTAATGGGGAAAATAAATCAAAATGTATTAGGAAAATAAATTATCAACAGAATTAATGCTATTGTTACTAAAGTGTTTTATTTAATGATTTCATCAACAGTTGTAGTGTTAATGAAAACCAAGGAATCTTATTCCTGTAGTTTCCTATTTTGTAATTAAACATTGACTCTTAGATTGATGAGAACATAAGCTGCATGATGAGGGAAGCAATAGCTACTTACCCCTGGATGCCAGTTGGCCTACCATGGTAGCTGATTAAACAGGTCTTGCCAAGCTATAACCATTGGGTGAAGGTTCGAGATTCCTAGATACATCAGCGTGATTTTTGGTGTGATCAAATGTTGGAGAAGTGATGGGACTCAAGGCTTAAGATTGTTTAATCCTTGCATTAGAACAGGAGTAATCATTTTATGCATGGAACTATTGCTGATTTCCACTGAGTTTTATAGAATGACAATTCCTTTTCTAGGATGATGCTTTTCTAGGCATTCCCAGCTCTTAGGCAATTCAACATTTGCCTTTCATTAGGAAGGTTGTTTATGATTTTGGAAAACATTCTCTCAGCAGTTTTTGATGATTACATATAATAATACACATAAAAAGTTCAGAAAATATGTTCTAAAATATGTTAATTATTAGTATACACATCAATATGTTATAGTAATTATTAGAATGTGTGCAAAATAATATACATAGATAATCAAATTAATAAATAAAACTGAGGTTGTATACAGAAGTTAATGACCTGAGTATTAAATCTCCAATTTTCTAAATCTAAAATAGTTTTTATTTTAGCCTACATTAAAAAATGTATTTCAGACTATATGTATGAAAAGTAACATTTTTTAATATAAAGTGAACATATATATTTTTCTTAATTGATAACAGTTAAATTTCTCTAATATGTTTTTATAATATATTTCAAAAATATTTTATAAAATATGTAAAAGTTTTCCTCACAATTAGATTACACTCAAATTTAGAAAATAATTCTTCAAAAATACAGGCTCGAGAAGAATCTAAGTAGAGCAATGATGTTGAAAATATGTTTAATGTGGTTATAGACATAAGAAAAAGAACATTACCTGCCTAAAGCAATGCTTATTATTGTTCAGTTTTATTTGATAATGAACTAAATGTCATGGGGACCATAAATCATTACTTCTTATTATGAGAAAAAATATATTATAGTAAATGACATTCCTTACATGGGAATTTTTTAAAGTAGCAGTTATGATTTTTCCTCTGAGTTAATTATATGAAGTATGGAATATAACAAATTTTAGGGATGGGAGGGAAAGCAGCAGTGTGTAACAATTAAATGCACAGATTCTGAAATTAGACTGCTCAGGTAGAAATCTAGTCTCCGAAATTATTTAGAGTTGGATTTGGTAAAATATCTTTGTCATTATTCTCCAAGCTTCATGTTTTTCATCTGTGTGAAATCAATCCATCATAACCCAAATGCAAAATGGCCATTAACAGTTTCTAAGTCTTTCTTGAGTTTAATTTTTACTCAATTATAATATGTAACAAAAATATTTTAAACACACAAATTCAAATTTTATAGCTTAAAGAATTGTCACCAAATAAGTAACACATCATCCAAGGTCAAGTTATAGATTATCAGGAAACCGTATGCCATTCTTGCTACTCCCAATCATTAAATCCAACACTTATCACCATAAATATGCTTTATTTGCTATTGAATTTTATATACATTGAGTATTCTTATTTTTACCTCTTCTTGCTCAGTAAATTGTTTGAAAGAGCCATCATTTAGGTTTCAAGCAGCAGTAGGTCATTTTTTTTTTTTTTCCCTGTGTAGTTTCCCATTGCATGAATATTCCAAAGTGTTGTTACCCATTCTGCTTGTGGATTTGGGTTGTTCCAGTTTGAGGCTTTTATAAATAATGCTGTGGAAATAATTTTAAATTAATAATTTTAAATTAAAAAAATTTAAAATTGTGCAGTTTTAAATTGCACGTATATATGGATCTCTTTTAGGTATACACCATGGATTAGAATTATTTGGTCATAGGGTATCTCTACATTTTTCTTTGAAAGGTACTGCTCCTCAGTTTTCCAAAAAGGTTGCAACAATTTACATTCCCGACAGTGTGTAGATCTAGTTATTTCACATGTTCTCTCTTTATCCTCAGCTTTTAAGCCTTAGGTATTTTAGGGAGCTGTATGTATGTATGTATGTCTATATATACACAAAGAAAAAGATATAGCTGTATCTTTCTGTGGATTTATTTTATTATTTTTATTATTATTTTTTTAATTTAAAGTAACCTTTACACCCTAAGTAGGGCTGGGACTCATGACCCCAAAATCAAGACTTACATGCTCTATGGATTGAGCCGGTCAGGCATCCCTGTGTGTTTATTTTAGACTTCCCTATGAATAATGATGTTTAGCACCTCTTCATTGCTTTCTGGTCATTTGAAAATTTCTTTTATGCCTGCACTACTACTTTTTCTCCCCCTTCATCTTCTTATTTTTGTTATTGACAATTATTTGCTAAAGCCTAATAAATCAAAGACCACCAGGTAAAAGCCTGAAGCCTATCAAAGTGAGATTTTGATACAAGGGAGAGAACTTCAAGAGAACTATAAAAGACATTAGGGAAGCATCTTTTCTAAGGTTTGGCCTTGCCACATGATTCTTGGAGTCTAAGGGAAGTAGTAGTCAATCCTAGATTGGTCAATATTTTTGAGGTGGGTTTAGGAAGTAGGGATCAACTAGAGATTGGGTGCTGTCACAAGGCAAAGACAGCTTAGTGATTAGTGATTCTGATTATCACCAGAAATAGATAGGACTGGCAAAGTGGCTCTAGGGTGTCATTGATAAGAAAGCAATATTCATTAAAAGAAGAGGTCATTATGGTATTTCACAGTTGCTTCATGACCTTGGAAAAACAACAGTTCTAGTTAATTTTGCAGCTGACTTTATCTGTGTCTATTCTCCTAGTGTGATTAATGGCAGGGATACTTTTTTCTCTTTTTCAGTCCAAGTTGATTTTCACTCTTCAAGTCCCAGACAGGTTTCCACTCTTTCATTATATATTCTTGATACAAATATTTATTGTTTTACGCAGTTAGACTATCATCTCCCATTCTTTGGTTTTCCCTTTTCTTCTCTTAATAATGCCTTCTGATGAACAGACCTCCTTAATTTTAATGAAGCAAAATTCATTAATTTTTAGTTCAGGGTTAGTGTTGGTGTATCCCATTTAAGAAACGCTTACCCGTGCAAAGTTCATAAAGGTATCCTCCTGTATTATCTCTAGAAGATAATTTGTTAATTTCCCTTTACGTCGAGTCTACAATTCATCTGGCATTGATTTTTTATACAAAGTAAGGTACTAAGCTAGATAATAAGATTCAATATTTTCCCTCTTTGCATATAAATAGCCATTTTATCCAATAACTTTTATTGGAAAAATTATTCTTTTTCACTGTGTTACAATGCCTTTTTTTTCTCATAAATCTGGTGACAACATATGTAGGTGTGTCTGTTTTCATACTAAAATATTTTCCATAGGTTTATTTAGATATTCTTCTATAAATATTATACTATTCTAATTACAGTGGAAATATAGTAAGTCTTGGGACTGGCTCATATAACTCCCCTAACCTTATTCTTATCCTCAATTGTATCTTTAGTTTATTTTATTTGCCAGTTCACAATATAAACACACAGAAATCACAAAGACCTGATCAAATGATGGTAGGGATTGCATTGAATCCCTATAATCTTTATGAATTCGCATATCAACCTAAGGATATTTCCCAAATTTGAAATGTTCAATCTTCCAAACATTGAACATGGTATAGTTCTTTTTACTTGTCTTTATTTTTAATTTCTCTTAATACTGTCTTGTAGGGGCTCCTGGGAGGCTTAGTCAGTTGAGTGTCTGCCTTCAGCTGACTCAGGTCATGATCCCAGGGTCCTGGGCTTGAGCCCCTCATTGGGCTTCTTGTTCAGTGGAGAGCTTGTTTCTCCCAACCCCTCCCCTGCCCATGTTCTCTCTGTATTTCAAATAAATTAATAAAATCTTTTAAAAAGATGGTATTTTGTAGCTCTACATGTAGATCTTGCATGCATTTTATAACATTTATTGCTAGGTTTTAATATTTTTTCATAATTGAAAGACAAATAATATTCATTTTCTAATTGTTTGTTACTGGTATATAATAATGCATTTACTTTTTGCACATTGATTTTTATACAGACAACTTGCTAAACTGATTTATTAACTTGAATAGATTTTCGGTCTTATAATACTTTTTACAACTAGTTATAGCCATGAAAATGGCAGTTTATGTTTTCTTCATGTCTCAGCTTTATACTCCCTTTTCCCATAGGAAATATTTGCTTGAATAGACATGAAGGTAATGGACATCCTTCTTTTTTTTTTCTTCCCAATCTCAGTGAGAATACTTCCAATATTTAATAAGTACAATGTTTTCTCTAAGTTTGTTGTACACAATCTTTATTAATTTAAAACATTCACAGGGCATCTGGGTGGCTCAGTGGGTTAAAGCCTCTGCCTTCAGTTCAGGTCATGATCCCAGGGTCCTGGGATCGAGCCCCGCATTGGGCTCTCTGCTCAACAGGGAGCTTGCTTCCCTTTCTCTCTCTCTGTCTGCCTCTCTGTCTACTTGTGATCTCTGTCTGTCAAATAAATAAATAAAATCTTTAAAACAATTCTCTTCTATATCTATTTTACTAAAAGTTTTGTCTTAAAATTATATTAAGTATTATCAAATATTTTAATGTTCTTATGTTTTTCTATTTTTATCAATGAAATAGTATCAATCTTTTTTTCCTGGTTTTTATTGTAAAATACACACAACAAAAAATCTACCACCTAAACTATTTTTAATTTTTTCAAAAGATTTATTTATATATTTGAGAAAGAGAGAGGGGGAGGGCAGAGGGAGAAAGAGGGAGGAGAGGGAAACTTAAGCAGACTCTGTACTGAGCATAGAACCTGTCATGGGGCTTGTTCTCATGATCCTGAGCTCAGACCTGAGCCAAGCCAAGAGTCAGATGCTTAACCAACTGTACCACCTAGGCACTCCTAAACTATTTTTAAATGTACAGTTCAGTGGTATTAAGTATATTCATAATGTTGTCCAGCCATCACAACAATCCATTTCCAGACCTCTTTTCATTTTGTAAAATTGTAATTCTGTACTCATTAAACAATAGCTTTGAATTCTCCTATTTCTCTAGCCCCTGGAACCACCATTAATACTGGTATAAACATAGGTGTACAAATAGTTCTTTGAGATACTGCTTTAAAGTCTTCTGAGCACTTACCTAGATGTGGAATTATTGGATCATATGGTAATTATATTTTTATTTATTTATTTTTCAAAACCACCATGCTGCTTCCCATAGTGGTTGTGTAATTTTACTTTCCCACCAACAGTTCACGAAAGTTCCGATTTTTCCACATCCTCACCGACACTTCTTTTCTTTACTTTTTCTTTTATAATAGCCAATCAATTGGAAGTGAGATGAACACTACTACTCAAGTTTCCTTGAGCATTCCAGACTTATTTCGTTCTTGAGTCTTGTTAATTCAAATTACTCTTTTGAAATTTTTGCGATGTGTAGTATTATTCAAAAATATTAATTTTTAATTTTGATAAGTAAGATAAGTTTTTGTTATTTGCAGCTAAAATAATGCCAACTAGAGATTTTAGGGGAGTAGCAATCTTAAAAAAGTCGTATACAAATTTAGTGTGCCATGGTCTTGTATTACTGTTAGCCTGGGCACTTTAAATTACCCTAAAGAATTCACATAGGTCAACTTCTCTTGATTAGAACAAAGAAGAAATGAAAGCATGCAAGGAAATTTGATTGTTTTCTTCTCCCATTATTCTTGGAACCTACACTCCTGGATGTATATTGCTCATTGGGCTTTCCAAAGTCATGGACTGCCATGTTTAATACCCAAGTCTTAAATGAGAATAGACGGGAAGAAAAAAAAAGTTTTCAGTTATTTTCCAAACTGGATTATCTTTCTTTCCTGCCCTAAACTTTAGCCCAGTGAATTCTGAACTAGAGTTTTATTGCATCTCAGTCACCTGGCTGGCACTCCTGTTGGAGATAATTGTTGAATATTCTCCACCAGCAAACTTAATTACAATTCCTGAAATGATGATATGCATTCATAGAGAAATCCTTAGTTCTGAGTCAATTTTACCTTTCCTGGGAATTGAGAGATAGTAAGACCTAATTCTTTAAAATTTTAATATGCAGTTACATTATAGATGAAACCAAATATTTTCTCGTGTGGCTTTATTATTTTTCTTCATTAAAACAACTATTTATTGAATGTCTACTATTTATTAGAAATTATCCTAGGTGAAAAATGTAAAGTCATACATGCTACCTCTCATAATTAATAGTTCTGTGAAAATAAATTTGTATTCTAATGGAGGATAAGAATGTAAAAAGTTATTCCAAACCTTTGAACATTTAATTTCCAGATTTTTCAATTTTAACAGAAAATTACCAAAATTGAATTATAACTATTAAAATTTAGGAACCACATTGTAAATCAGGCATAATTTGGAATTGTTAAGAAGTCTTGCAAAGAAAACTACCCCTTCTTTATGTTCCAACAGCTGAACCATCTAATGCTAACAAAATTATTATTACTGGCAGAAAAAAATGAGTTAACATTAGTGCTTTGAAACTCCTGACCTGGTTAATTCTACAAAACCAAGTAGGTTAATCTACTGATTTACTATTGTATAAATAGAGTATGAATTATTAAAACTATTTGTGGCCTTTGCTCATGCATTATTTGATAATGAGGTCACAGAGAATATGAAAATTATCATGCTAATCAATTATCAGTATATCAAAAATAATTATAATCAATATAATTGATTTTATTATTATCAATGATTATTATATGAATATTATTATAATCAATAATAATTATGTTATTATGTACTTTGTACTTATATATACAAATGTATATACATAAGATACACAAGGGAAAATTAAGTTCATTCTGTATGTTGCATATATGGCTTCTAAAATATTAGCCTATGGATTTATTCTTTTAAACAAATTGATCATAAAAATGCTAATACATTTTTACTGTGAGATAAAAATAATAGGGAAACATATTGCTTAAATGTTTTTAAAACTTGTTTTATGAATGTACTTTTAAAGTTCTTTTCTGTTTCTCTTAGAAGTGAAACATCAATAACATAGTCATTTTCACATTTAAAGTCCACGTAGGCTTTTTGCCTCTTACTTTACTGTAGAAAGTCAAAGGTGCTAGAAGGGCGACCCACACTTCCTGCTGTTGCTCTTGAGCCAATGGCAATTATTTTCATTCTAGGTTAATAGGGCACCAACATCTCAGCATATATTTTGACAGCTGAAACTTTGCCATTTAAAGGTTAGAATCTCTTTTTTTGAGAGCAAAACAGAGAAGCATTTCCATCTTAGAAGACAATTTCTAACTCTCCAAAATATGTGAGAATATTATTAAATTGTAAAACCTTCAATTTAAGGTATCACAATTTTTTGTTTTATTTCAAGATGAACCTAATAATTAGTATATGTCCACTGTCAAATTGAATATAAGAAAAATGATAAAAATAAGAATGAAAACTTTGAGAAGAAATTTGAAATACTACTGTATGATGAATTACTCAAAATCATCAGCATTCAGAGGAAAATAGAAATAAATTCAATACTGAGATATTTTATCATTATCAGACTGACAAAAATTCAAATGCTGAATGGTACTAAGTACCTTAAGGCTGTGAGTATATAGAATCATTCACATACCTCAAGTAAAAGGAAGCTTTTTAGAGCTCTGTAATAATGGATATGTTAATTAGCTTGATTGTGGTAATCATTACATAAGATAAACTTATATCAAAACACCACATTGTAAATGTTAAATATATACTATTTTTAATTACACCTCACTAAAGCCAAAAAAAATGAACCTGGAACTGAATAGTATGACTAACTTACCTATTGCTAATTGAGATTCTGGAAAAAAAAATGCAAAAGGAGAAAAGGAAAAGTAGTTGACTAGGAAATACTAAATTACAGATGAGACAATAGATAGCATGAAAGAAAATTAAGAAAAATATTATTTGCTAATAATAATTTCTTTCCAACATACAGTTTTAGTCATCTCTATATGTATCTATTCATATCCCTATCTCTGTCTCTATCATCTATCTATCAATGCCATAGATATGTATCTTATAGTCTTATCCAGATTATTCATATGTACATGACTATCAAGATAGTGTTCTCTCCAGAGTGCCTGGGTTAGATTAGGCATTGGTCTCTTGATTTTTGTCTCAGATCATGACCTTGGAGTCCTGGAATCAAGTCCTGAAATCAAGCCCACCTTAGGCTCCTTGCTCAGTGGGGAGTTAGCTTGAGATTCTCTCCCTCTGCCCATCCCTGCACTCATTCACTCTCTCTCTCTCTCTCTCAAAGAAATAAGTAAATCTTTAAAAAAAAAAAAAGTGCTCTCACATATCACAATAGACTTAATAAAATTGTCTCCTATTTAATTAACAGAGTGTTCTAGTGATGTTTGGGAGAGCAAGCAACCTGCAATTTTGGTAGCCCCTGTGAAATCCAATAAGGAAACCCTTGCCACCATTCAGAACAGTTTAAACTCCTGAGGACTCGTGGGACGCCTGGGTGGCTCAGTTGGTAAAGCGGCTGCCTTCGGCTCAGGTCATGATCCCAGCGTCCTGGGATCGAGTCCCACATCGGGCTCCTTGCTCGGCAGGGAGCCTGCTTCTCCCTCTGCCTCTGCCTGCCTCTCTGCCTGTGCTCGCTCTCTCTCTCTCTCTCTCTAACAAATAAAAATAAATAAATAAATAAATAAACTCCTGAGGACTCTTGACCTAAATATGAGCATCTCTCTGACTGAAGTGTTGAGGCAAGTTTTACAATAGATCTGAGCTCTGATTTCTATTCATCAGTCTTCCAAATACCAGGTTTATTTTGTCTCCTACAAATTATAAACCTCCTTTAGGAATTAGTTGATTAGATTTGAAAGACACATCCTAATGAAAAGATACTTTATTGCTAACATTATTAACTCTGTGACTATCCCACAGGGACAGGATGGACCCTCACCCAAAATTTGGTTCAGATATTAAAACTTAATGTTACTTACACACACACACACACACACACACACACACACACACACACCAAGATAGCATGAAAGGTTTATTGCTTACATCATAAGGTTTTCTATGGAGAACAAGGCAGACCTCTCAAGCTGGTCTGACAATTGTTTGAGAAGACAGGAAAAGGAACCTGAATTGAAGTTTTAGTGTGACTAGGGGATGGGGATGGGTTCTGTTTGTGGGCAGGGGCTTGCATTGCTTAAGTCCCCGACTAGTGTTGAAGATGGGAGGACATGGAGGAGAAGAGAAAAGATAGGGGTGAGGCTTAGAAGTTGCTGGTGATCAAACATCAAAAACTAGTTAGACTATTACAAGAACTGTTTTTCCATCTGATATTTTTAGTTTTTAATATCAGCCTCTCAGATGGAGTTCCTAAAGAAATGGATAGGTGTGGTGTTGGATAAGTCATCCTTCAAAGGATAAATGTTGCCTTGGGATGCTTTTGAAACTGTATGAGAGGAATCTTCCAATTACATGACTGAGACATTGGTACAGAACCAGCAGGAATCACCATAAGGGGACTCAGTTTTTAAAGACTCTTGAACTAAGGAACATATAAGCGTATCTTTCCAAAAATTACTTTGGAACTAACTCCCAATTTATTTCAAATGGCTTTCTTTTCTACCCCACACAACCAAGTCAAGTTATATAGCTTTATTTATTTCTAGATATGATCTGTATTTGTTTGAAAAAGTCTATTCTAGAAGGCCAATATTAAAGAATAAATCTTTCTACTGGTTTATATTGAATAGCTTCATAATAAAAATGAAGACCATCTATTTACAAGAAACCCAAGCTTTCCTCAAAGCTTGGTGAAGTTTCCAATTCTGGTACTACATGCTGATGATAATTTTCCTAAAAAGGAAATATTGAGAGGGGGAACCTGGATGATTTAGTCAATTAAGCATCTGCCTTCAGCTTAGGTCATGGTCCCAGTGTCCTGGAATTGAGCCCCGCATTTCGCTCCCTGCTCAGTGGGAAGCTTGCTTCTCCCCCTCTCTCTGCCTGCTGCTCCCCCTGCTTGTGTGCATGTGCTCTCTCTCTCTCTGTCAAATAAATAAACAAAATCTTAAAAATAAAAAATATTGAGAATTATAAACACTTCTATAGAACATATGTAATCAACATCATGATGGTCTGGTGTTGGTCTAGAATGTACGGCTTTTGGATGCTGCAAGAGTGCTATGTTCCAACGAACTTTCCCCTGCTCTGCTTTTTCCTAAAGATTGTGGAACTCAAAAGTATAGCATATGTTTTCTTTATGTTTTATCATTGTCTTTCTTATTTATTTAGGACTATTTTTTTTTTACAAATTACCTTGTTTTCCACTTTGGTCTTTCCATTTATTTTAGTAAGTATTATTATTGCTCTGAACTTCTCACTAGATTGATAATATTGACCTAAGAAAGATCATAGCTTTTCTAACTCCTTCACCAATAAACCTTCCTATGTGTTTACTTATGCCCTCTGACTTGCCTGGACATGAATTGCTCTGGGCTTCTCAACCAGATTCTGCCACTCCAGTATGAATAAATGATTAAAAAAAAGTGGTTCGGGAGAATGGACATAACTCAAGTGCAAGCCTTCTGAGTTAACAAGTGGACTACAAAGTCCAGTTGCTTTTCCTTTATCTCTTCCTATCAATAACTTCAAGGCAAGGGGAATTTGTTAATCTGTTCAGGAACTAAAGAATCTGTTAAAAAAAATTCCTGCAAAAATCCAATGGTCCGAAGTTCAACTCTTTAACACTTGTTTTGTTCATCCTGGCACTTATTAGTATGCTACTCTGACTTGATCTAAATACCTTACCCACTGACTTTCAGATGACCTTTAAGGAGAGGATCTGTGTATGCTGAAAAATAATACTAGAATTTTTTTTTTGCTTCTGTTCAAGCATCGAAGAAAATAAATTAATAAAGAAATAAAAATGCCCGACTTTGTAGAAATGAAGTGTTTCATTGCTAGAAGCCTGCAGGTATGTGATCTACCCTAGTAGGAATTCTTGAACTGAGTCTGTGAATTGGATAGGCACAGAGAAAAATACGCTCAGGACTTACAAAGTCTCAAAAGATAGAAACCTAGGTTTCCCTTTATTCTTTCGGAAGGTAGATATGAGATTTGTTTGTAACAAGAAAAGGATATTTGTATTTTACATGTAATATTTTGAAATAAAAACATAAATATTTATTCCATCCTTATAAAAAATTAAATAAGATATCAAAAACAAAAGCACATAGGAACTTTCTTCAGCCATGTTTGTTCTGTTCAAGATTAAATACATCTGAAAGAGATTTTTTTAATCCTTTTTCACTGGAAATGGAAAATTTCTTAGTTCTGCCATTGGAGAAAGTGAACTGTTAGATTGTGAATGGAAACACGAGTTGTAACAAGCAACACATCTCCTGAACTTTGTCAGATGCTAAGGTCTAAGTCATCTGGCCCAGACACCTGCTTCTTTCATTTACTGGTAGTATAACTCTATGTGTTATCTGTCTAAATTGTGTACTTTTACAAAAGATAATTTAGAATTACAGTTGAAATGTCAAGGAATTTTTGATATCAGTAACACTGTTCATTTGAATGGATTAGTGGTAAAATATGTCACAAACATCCAGTGATGTTAATATACTTCATTTTTTGATTGGTATAATGAAGTTTTTAAAAGAAGCCCCTTCCTTGAAAGACCCATATCCAATTCCCATGAAAATTCAAAAACTTTACACCTATTTCTCTTTTAAGTGACTCCAGATCACAACTTGAAACTAATGCCCTTTACCTCTCTCTTGCTTCTTATCTGTCCTAAGCTATTCCACTGAATTCTGTTCCATTCTACCCAGGACAATACACAGAAGCCCTCAAATTAAAAAAAAAAAAATTGCAAATATTCAGCATACTCAACTTAAAAAGACTTTTTGATGACAGATACCTGAAGACAGATGACAAAGTCAAAAAAGCAAAATGTATTGGAAAAGTATCTTTGCATAACAATGATAAGGTTTGGTCCTAATGATATCATTTAAGGAGAGCTCCTGATTCAGTAAGGTAAAGGAAAATAGTTATCTATCATTGTGTAGCAAATTACCCCAAAACTTAGTGGCTTAAGAGAAAAGAGCTTCTCAGGATTTCTGTGGCTCAGGAATTAAGAACATTTGAGAATGTGCTTCTAGCTCAGAGTATCTCACTTGTTTACAGAGGATGTTAGTGGGATTAAATGATCTGTTTCCAAATGGCTTGCTCACATGGCTATTGGCAAAAGACCTCAGATCTTCACTTGCTGTTAGCAGGTGCCTCAGATACTTGCTAATTGAATCTCTCCATAGGCTACTTTTCCATCCTCGTGACATAACAACTTTCCCCAAACAAAGCAATCAAAGATAGAGGAAGCCCCAGACTTTTTTGCCCTAGTTTCTGAAGTCACACATCATGACTTTCACATTACTGCATTCTGATCAGTCACTGAGTTGTCATATTTAAGAAGAAGGAAATTAGACTTTGCCTTTTGATGCTAAGAACATCAAGAAAATTGTGGATATATTTTTAAACTACCACAACAATAGTTAATTCATAGTTCTGACAGGTAGGTATTGATATACCCAGGGCAATATAGAATAAAAAGAAGAATATATCCAGAACTCTCTGCCAACCCATTCCCATTGGTTTTGGTCTTCCTCCTCCTTTTTGTTCTTTTACTCCATTGTCACTTCTCCAAATTTTCTCAGTCCATGGAGGCTCCTAATGATGTTTACTGCAGTTTTATATATGTACAATTCCTTCTCTTTTAAGTGTATCTCTAAGTCTGGGTTTAGAAATAGCTGCCAGAAATTCATGTTTATTAACTATCTTGTGTGCAATCACACTTATTTTTTCTATTATAAATATACAAACACAGTGATGCAGCACAAAATATTCTTCTTTGTAAACATTTATTTATAAAATTTATCTTCTCCATTAACTCTCTAAAGTTTGGTTCTGTGCAATTTCCTTTAACAGAGTAGATGTTAAATGAATTTTTTTTTAAAGTAAGTTCTATGCCCAACATATGGCTTGAACTCATGACTGAGATCAAGAGTCACATGCTCTACCCACTGAAGCACCCTGGTGCCTTTCAGTGAATATTTTTTGACTAATAATAGCATTTCCTTAAAACAAATATAGTGCATGTTCCATCAACATTTTTTGAATGATAGTAATATTTATCCAATGACCAATTTATTTTTTTTTCCAGTCAAGGCTTAATATAATATTTTCAATACATTGAATGATTAAAAGCACCTGGAATTTCTTAAACCCAAACCTTAGAACTTTTGCTGAAATCTTAAAGCAGTAAAACATATTAATGAGAAATACATAAGTT
The DNA here is from genome assembly GCA_003697995.1 of Taxidea taxus jeffersonii. Lineage (NCBI taxonomy): Eukaryota > Metazoa > Chordata > Mammalia > Carnivora > Mustelidae > Taxidea > Taxidea taxus. The sequence continues at coordinate 105,930 of RCUC01134163.1, forward strand.
GAGAAATATCAGGTTGTTGTGATGTGTTTGAAGAGTATATTAATAGCCTTTCAACATTGCGAGACTTTTTTTTTATTTCTTTGTACTGTGAATATCTTAGTGGCAAGGAGTCAATGTTAGTAATAACACTTGAAATGTCATATGTATCTTACTTTTCATTGTTTAAAGATGTCTCTCAATAATGGGTGTTTCCAGATCACTTGTTTTACATCTTAGCCTCTGCAGTGACTAATTTCAGCATATTCAAACTACAGCACAGCTTTTCTCCAGCTTCTACGGTTGGAAGAAAATTAAAATGGAATTTTATGGGTTCATTTCGTGTTTAAAACACATTTGATTTGAATACTCGGTAGGAAGCATATTTAGTATTTTATCTCTCATATCTCACATCCTCCCAGTTTTTGACGTTACTTTCAAATTGTGACACAACCATGTAATCCAATTGTCAGATTTTTTGCGGCGAAGTTCATGAGCTGAGTGTTAGTAAAGCATTCCCTTTCTAGTACACACTCAAGAAGTCTCCAAAAAGTATTCCAAAAGACTGCTTGGTAATAATATTTTATTGTCATTTTTAATGCCAAGTTCATGCACATTTTTTACTACATTGCTAAATTATATATTCCAGTTCAGTCAGAGGTTTAAACATTATATATTCCAGATTGTGATTCACACTGTGCTGCAAACAGCATTATGCCTAGTGCAGCTGTCATAATGGAAGTATTATAAAGTGTTGTACAGATATAAAATGTAAACTTAAGCTCTGCAAAATTCACAGAAATTAAGGACAAGCAAGGAGAAAGTTAATATTAAAAGTTCTGCTGTAGGGGCACCTGGGTGGCTCAGTGAGTTAAGCCTCTGCCTTCAGCTCAGGTCATGATCCCAGGGTCCTGGGATGGAGCTCTGCATCTGGCTCTCTGCTCAGCGGGGAGCCTGCTTCCTTCTCTCTCTCTGCCTGCGTCTCTGCCTACTGGTGATCTCTATCAAGTAAATAAAAAAAATAAAAAAAATTAAAAAATTTAAAAAATTTCTGCTGTAAGATAAGTCTTTCTACATATATATTAGATATACTAATGTAAATTTATAGAGATTCTATCTACATTCATCAGTCTATTGCATGTTTCCTTCATTCATTTATTGGATGGCAACCATAAACCAAATACTCTTAAATTTTGCACATACAACAGTGAACAGAACAGTCACATTCTTCCCCACATGCTGCTTATATGCTAATGGAAGGAGCCAGGCCTTGAATATGTAAATATGCAAATATATAACATGCCAAATAATGCAAAATTCTATGAAGGTTAGGTAATAAAACTGAGAAAGAGTGATGAGTTTCTGGAGATGGGCTAGGGAGACTATCTTATTTTGTATGGGATCATCAGGGAAGTTTCTGTCATATGAGGCTATTTTTGAGTAGAGACTAAGGATACAAGCAGATGTCTGTAGAAAAAAAAAATGTTCCAGGGGAAAGTCACATCCTCCCTATGGTGGGAGCAGGTATAGTGTCCTCGAAGACCAGTGTGGAAGCTATTGTTGTAGGGGCAGACTGTGAAAATGGCAGGCAATGGAAGATGTTCACAGAAAGATAGACTTGTGTCAGTATTATGAATGGCTTTGTGGGCCATTTCGAGGTCATTAAATGTTTTTACAGATCTATACTGTAGAAAAGTTTCAGATTTACAGAATAATTGAGAAAATAATAGAGTTTCCATATGCCTATCCCTCATTTTCCACCCTTATAAATTTCTTATATTAGTATAGTATATTTATTATAATTATTGAACAGATATTGATACACTATTCTTAACTAAAGTTCAGTTTATTCAGATTTCCTTGGTTTTTACTTGATGTTCTTTCTGCTTATTTGTTTTAGGATTCCATCCAGGATACCCCATTATATTTAGTTGCTATGTCTCCTTAGGCTCCTGTTAGCTATGTCAATATCTCAGAACTTTTTACAGTATTTTAAAGGATAGTCCCCATGCTGCACATTTGATCTCCTAAAGTTATTCATTTTATTACTGAAAGTTTGTACTTTTGACTGACAATCTCCTCAGGCATCTCTCATTTTCCATGGTGGTAAAAATTTTGAAGACTATTGCTCAAGTATTTTGAGCATGAACCTCTGTTGGTATTTGTCTGATATTTTTCTCAAGAATAGACCACAATTACATGTTTGAGGAAGAAGACAATAAAGTGTCCTTTTCATCATGTCATTAAAGGGAGCATAATGTCAACATGATTAATGACTGTTTATGTTGGCCTTGATTACCTGGCTGAGGTAGCATTCCTGGTTTGTCCCCTGTACTGTTATTCTTATCTTCTTCCTGTTCCTATACTGTAATCTGACAGAAAATCGTTATGTGCAATTTGTAATACCCCTCCTTGATGACCAAATCTGCATAAATCACTTGAAATTCTTCTGCATAGGAAATTTTTTTTCTCTTCTCTCTCATTTATGTATTTACTCATTTATAGAAAAAAAAATTACTAGTGTGGCCTCATGATAAGTATTTTATACTTTGAATCAAAATCCAAAATTTTCTTGCTCAATTTTTTTAGTATTGATATTTAGTGTTCTTTCAATTGATTCTTAAGCACTTTTGATATGCTTCCATCGGTGTTGATATTTTTTGAAGGACTTTTGAGATGCTTTTAAATTTCTGGCACTATAAGACGCTCCAGGTTCATCTTGTGTTGTTTACAGACCCGGTCCTAGAATCCGCCATTTATACAAGGAGCTCTGGAAATAGGATCTGGATCCTAATCGTGCGAATTCTACTGAAGAGCCATTTCTCTCAGGTTCTTTCATCAAACACATCAAATATATGTGTATAAGCTAACCTGTATGTATTTATATAAAAATAAGTATATATATGAACCAGATTATATATTGTTAATTATCTGATGACTCCAACTCTAACTTAGGTCTTTTTAAAAATGTTTTCATTTTAAATCCAGTTAGTTAACATACAGTGTTATATTAGTTTCAGGTGTACAATATAATGATTCAACAATACCATACATCATGACAAGTGCACTCCTTAATCCCCATTAGTGGTTTAACCCAACCCTCTACCCCATCCCCTCTGGTAACCATCAATTTGCTCTCTATAATTAAGATTTTCTTTCTTGCTTTCTTGCTTTTGTCTTCCTTCCTTCCTTCCTTCTTTCCTTCCTTCCTTCCCTCCTTTTTAATTTTTTTTTACTTTAATTTTTATTTATTTTTTTAACAGAGAGAGAAACAACAAAAGAGGGAAGCAGGGATGTGAGGGAGAGGGAGAAACAGGTGTCCCACTGAGCAGGGAGCCTGATGCGGAGCTCCATCCCAGGACCCTGGGATCATGACCTGAACCGAAGGCAGATGCTCAATGACTGAGCCACCCAGGGGCTCCTGTTTGGGGTCTTTTGGTTACAGTTTTAGAATTGTTCTACTTCTGTGAAAAATGCTATTGGAATTTGATGGAGATTTCATTAAATGAGTAGATTACCTTGGGAAATGTAGACATTTTAATCATATTTATTCTTTAACCCATGAGCATAGAATGTCTTTTCAGTGTGTGTGTGTGTGTGTGTGTGTGTGTGTGTGTGTCTCTCCAATTTCTTTCAACACTGTTTTATAGTTTTCAGAGTACAGGTCTCTCATCTCTTTGGTTGGGTTTATTCCTAGCAATCATATTGTTTTTAGTTAATTGTAAATGGGACTGTTTTCTTAATTTTTCCTTCTGCTGCTTCATTATTAGTGTATAGAAATGCAACAGATTTCTGTATATTGATTTTGTATCCTACAGCTTTACCGAATTTGTTTATCAATTCTAGAAATATTTTGGTGGAGAATTTTGGTTTTCTACATAGTGTATCATGTCATCTGCAAACCTTGAAAGTTTGACTTCCTCCTTACTGATTTGGATGCCTTTTATTTCTTTCTGTTTTCTGATTTCTGTGGTTAGTACTTCCAGTACTACATTGAAAAAAGGTGGTGAGAGTAGACATCGTTGTCTTATTCCTGAGCTTAGGGGACAATCTCTCACTTTTTCCTCATTGAGGATGATGTTAGCTGTGTGTTTTTCATATATGTCATATATGTCTAGATTTTTTTTTCTTTTTACTTTTTGTTTGTTTGTTTTCCTTCTTGAAGTGGGTCTATAGTGCCATGCACTTCTCTTTTAAACCCCTTTTGCTGCCTTCCAAAGGTTTTGAGGCATTGTGTTTTCATTTTCATTTGTTTCCATGTACTTTTTTATTTCTTCCTTGATTTTCTGATGACCCATTCCCGAAAACTCCATGTATTTGTGGTCTTTCCAGATTCTTTTCTTATGGTTGACTTCTAGCTTCAAAACTTGCAGTGAGAAAAGTTGCATGGTATGACTTCAATCTTCTTGAATTTGTTGATGCTGGTTTTTGTTGGCTAATGTGTGATCTATTCTGGAGAATGTTCCATGTACACTTGACAAGAATGTGTGTTCTACTGTTTTAAGATGGAACATTTGAATATCTCTGTTCAATCCATCTGTTTCAGTGTGTCATTCAAAGCCATTGTTTTCTTATTGATTTTCTGTTTAGATTACCTGTCCATTAATATAAGTGAGGTGTTAATGTTTCCTACTATTGCTGTATTATTATCAGTTTGTTCCTTTATGTTTGTTTTTAACTGTTTTATGTACTTGGGTGCTCACATGTTGGGTGCATAAATATTTAGAATTTTTATATCTTCTTGACTCTAATTTAGGTCTTACTGATGCCACCATTTCTAATCCATCGCCATCATAGGAACTATTGTAGCTCCTGCTCTTGCTTTTATGTGAATCCGTACCCCAACAGAGTAGGCTGCCTCTTACTATTTGTTATTTAGCTTCATTTTCCAACTCTAGTATATATATAGATGTATCAGAATTGTTAACTGTTACCTTCATGGGAATAATTTAATTAGCTAGAGTACAGTAATTTTATGAATTTCCTTTGCCTTTAGGATTACATGTATCTCTCATTTCCGAAGTTACTTAATTTTTCCTTCTTCCAACCCCCACCCACCCTCTCACTGAGGTTGTTTCATACATTTGTAAATATAGTGACATCCTTTTGCCATAGTCTGAATTGCTTCTGGGGGTTCTCCAACTTTTTAAATGATATATTTTCTTTAATTTGTATACATTAAGGTTCATTCTGTGTTGTGAGGTATAATTGGTTTTAACAAACATAATACCATGTTTCCAACATTATAATATCATACAGAATAGTTTCATTCCCCTAAAAATCTCCTGTTTTTCCCTATTCCCTCCTGTTCTTCTCTTTCCGCATTCTAAGCCATCTGATGTATTTTTACCCTTTTTATACTGTTGCCTTTTCTAGAGTATTAAATAACTGGAATCACCTATCAATATGCATTTTAAGCTTCTCCATGGTTTTTCTTTTTGTGTGTGTAGCTTATGGCTCATTTCCTTTTACTGTTGGATCATAGCCCATTGTATGGATATATCACTATTTGTTCATGCATTTGTCCACTGAAAGATACTTTGGATACTTCCAGTTTTGGGCAATTATGAATAAAGCTGCTAAACATTTCCTTCTAGTTTTCTATGTGGAAAGAAGTTTTAAAACCAATTGGACAGGGGCACCTGGGTGGCTCAGTTGGCTAAGTGTTTCACTCTCAATTTAGGCTCCAGTGATGATCTCATAGTAGTGGAATCAAGTTCCATGCTTGGTGGTGAGCCTGCTTAGATTCTCTCTCTCCTCTCCCTCTGCCCCTCTCTCCACTCACTCTTTCAAATAAATAAATAAATAAATAAATAAATAAATAAATAAATCTTTTTTAAAAACCCAGTTGCATAAATACCTAGCTGCAAGATTGGTGTGACTACGTTTATCTCTCTAACAAATTGCCAAATATCTCCCAAACTGTCTGAACAACTTTGCATTTTCATGAATGAAAAAGTTTCCTTGAAACTGGAATTCAGATGTTGTGCTGAAAATTGGCCTTTATCTATGGCTGAGAGAAAGCCCTATGAGATGTTAAAGTCATCAGGTAAAAAGAGCCAGGATCTATGGATAAACTCATGGAACAGAGCAACCTCTCTTCCCTGTGATAGTCATCTATTTTGTGAAAGTTTTGGCAGAAAAAAATCAATGCCTAGCTTGTTTGGACCAATAAATAGCTTTGCTACAGCACCATACTTTAATTAATAATCAGAATTGGTATTGGAAGTAAATGAAAATATTTTCACACATATTGTTCTTTCATGGTAAATCACTTTCACTGAAATAATGTGGGAGAGAGATATCTACAAAGCTGGCGAGAAAAGTTCTAGTATTGGTATTTCTTTTTAATTCTTCCCTGGTTTAGCAAGTTAGTACAAACCAGATTAACAAACCAGAATGCAGAGGGAGGGGAAACCACTCTACTGAGGAGTAGTCTGACTGCAGCTGCAATCTAAATTGACTGAGAATCGACTAAAGTTGAGTCTTGCAGGGTTGTAAAAGCTGACTGCTTCTGTCCACTGAACAGCAGTTGATAAGATTATGGTGCCTACACATCAATGTGCTTGGACATAAAATGGTGACCAACCCAGCTGCGAAGATCAGATTATGTATATTGTCTGTTCATTCAGCCTATTTTTTCAGATGGCCTTGAGGTAGCTGCCATTAAAACGAGTATAGATGTTAGTAAATAAAAGAGAGTCATCCAGGCTTAAGAAATAGTTCAGGTAGAGGTTTGATTATATTGGAATTTCTTTGACATGGAACTGAATGGAATTAAAATAAATCAGGAGCTTCCTGAGTTTTTGAGGAAATTGTTTTGTCTAAAAACCTTTAACTTCAAAGCCTGCTATTTTCCAGTTCCTGAGACAAAAGCTAAGTCTAAAAACCTGACCAACAACAGGTTTGTTGTTAAAGCTCTGCTGCTCTAGGAAAGGCATAATCTTCATTTTTTTTTATTTAAATGTGGGCATAAGGACCATGACAAATCTGTCATAGGGTAGATTCAAGTATGTTTAAAGAACTTACTCCAACATTGAGAAAGGCAAGCTTCATAAGCTATCTGGTTAGATTTTGTAAGTGACCAGGAACTTTTCTATACCCCATTCCCCCTTTCACATTTGAGATGTTATTGCAGTTACCCTATAGTTGAAAGGTGAAAGGTGGTAGTTAGGGGTGAATATCTTTGTTGATTTATAGGTCAGAAAATCAGCAGGATTTATATATAAACCTTTGGGTAAAACTGTTACCACAGAGATCAACATGTTCAAAGTAGAGTAAATAAGGTAGAGAGCAATAGGAAACAAGATGATAATGAGGTAAAAGGTGTGTGGTGTTAATTACAGAGGGCCCCATTTTCAGCTGGCTGAATTCGTGCATGCTCAGCATATCAATTCCAAAAGACAGGGAGAATTTAATCAACACTTAAAGAATTAACACTCCAAAAGTCTGCTACAATTGTTCAGATGTTTAGAATCAATACTAATCTTACTATGCCAATTATTGTTATTTTGAATATAGAAAGTTTCCACTTTCATAGCTGTCTTAAAGCAGTAGGTACTTTAAGTTCTAAGTACACTGTTATTTAGTGAGATATATTTACAATATAGAGTTGGAGGGATCAGGGTGCAAGTCCTATTTTTTTTTTTTTTTTACTTAACTAATGTGTGAATGAACTTGAGCAAATTAATCTTCTAAACTAAATTACTTCATCAAAATAATTGGATAATAATATTACTTACCTCCTTAGATCTGTTGTAAGGATTAATTCATCTAACAATGCCCCCAAGTCTTTGCTATGAAAAACATTAGTTCCTAGAGATTCCCTTTGGAAAAGGTTGAAGTGTTGCATGTTCTTGGTCCCACTTGGCAATTCATAGTGAATATTTTTCCCAAAAATAGGTTTTAAAAATTCCTACAGAATATAATCATGTTTAAATTTATTAACAAACTTTTTTGAAAAATTGGAATACAGGGGCTCATAATATTTTTTGAATACATGAATAAATCAATGCTTTATTTTCATGACTCCCAATACCTCTGTTGACTGCTGGTTCACACACACTTCCCTACCCCCACACAAATGTCACTGAATCTTTATAGTAACCAAACCGTAATGTTTCATCTTTCTAGTTACTCTCATCCTGCATATAAATATACTTTGTATTTTGAAATAGTTGAAAAATTCAATGGCCTACCTCTTGATTTTCTATTATTGTAACTTCATAACTCTCCACTCTAGGGAATATATTCATGGAAAAAAACAAACAGAAAAACCTTGATTCTAACTGTGCTGTGTGACAATGACACACTCAATCCATTTTTTCCTTTTTTTTAACCTATTATAATTTTTGACATTCTCTAAAATAACAAAATTAAATACAGCATGAATAGAAAATTTGAAGATTATATTTTACAGCAAATATAGAACTCAGAGATTAATTTTCGTACTTTAGCTACCAAGTTCCCCAAAGCCTGGTTATTTTATATTCTTAAAGGATTATAAGTACAGTATTTCTGCTACTGAATGAAGAAATAATAATAATTTTGGATTTTGTAACATCATAAATTTTGTCACATATTAAATCTTAAATTCCTAGAAACAGAGAGTTTAGCTACTTTACTTGGAACACTTTAGGCTTGGGCCACTTTTCCACCTACACATAGTTTCCCAAGGATAAGATTCTAAGTCCCTTCATCAATCATCCCTAACATATTTTCTTCATTCTCACATGTCCAATTTACTTTAGGAGTTTATTCTTAAAAGGCCTTTTATCTCATCTGTTTCACACAAAGCTTCTAGAAGAGCTATCAAAATTTTTAATGCATTTATTACTTTCCATTAAGTCAGTTTGTATCCACATAAATGATGTTGAAATGGCTGACAGCTTTTCTTTCTGTTGAAAACAGAAATTCCAAGGTCAAGGTAAGCTCTACTTAGGTCAAGGTGTATTGGGGCTTGTCACTTGCCAGCATGTTTCTCTCCAGGAGGTTGGCTGGGTATTACTGGAGAATTTTCTTCATATAGCTCCATAGGAACAGAACTTTATCATTAGCTAGGACACAGTAAATCTGTAGAAGAAAATCAATATCTAGGCTTGAGGTATCTTGATGATTGTGATTGCTGCATGTTTTGTGTTTGTGTATTTACATCAAGAATTGAGTCTTTACTTTGCTTTTTAGAAAAATTCTTATTTCATATTTTTCTCAAGCAAAATTGTGATAAAAAAAAAAGTTGTAACTAGAGGTGCCTGGGTGGTTCAGCTGGTTAAGCAACTGCTTTCAGCTCAGATCATGATCCTAGAGTCCCAGAATCAAGTCCCACATCCGGCTCCCTGCTCAGTAGGGAGTCTGCTTCTCCCTCTAACCCTCTCCCCTCACATGCTCTTTCTCTCTCTCTCAACTACATAAATAAAATACACCTATGCCATACTGTCCACAAAATTCACAAAGTTAGCTGCTGGAGGGGAAGTTAATGTGATAAATGATTTTATAAAGGAATTATCAGAGTTACAATTTTCCAAATACTATGATAAGAGGCTCTTATCACAGAAAAAAATAATTTAATTAACACTTTTTTCTGGGATGTGGAAAAGGACAAAATTTCATGTTTGGCTAGGGAAAAAATGATCATCTTTCAAACTTGTGTTAAGTAGGACCAAAAGAACCCAAAACATACATAAACACAAAAACCATTGAGATTCTTAGGTGGCTTAAATTTATTTGCTGGGAAGGAGTCCAGGTAGAGATTTGGAAGCAATTCTACTTATATAAATTTTTCCATTAATTGCCTCCCCAGTTACCTTCTGCAATTTAGTAAGAGAATCCATGGTCATAGGTATATATTCAAATTCTGGCCATATACTCAGGACAACCAAAAATAAGTCCTCAGCAAATTGCTTAGAAATTTTAATTAATATTATAAATTGACTTTTTCGTATTTCATATCTACAAAAGAAAAAGTATTTTAGAAACTTTCGGGTTTTTTTTGTTTTTATTTTTTTATTTATTTTTTTTTTTTTAGATTTTTTTTTTTTTTTTTTTGGACAGAGATCACAAGTAGGCAGAGAGGCAGAGAGAGAGATAGAGAGGAGGAAGCAGGCTTCCTGCAGAGCAGAGAGCCCCATGTGGGGCTCGATCCCAGGACCTGGGATCATGACCCAAGCCGAAGGCAGAGGCTTAACCCACTGAGCCACCCAGGTACCCCTGTGTTTGTTTTTAAATCTGAATCATCCTATCCAACAAACGCTGCAACTACTAAGAACATTATCCATTTTATATAAAAGCAATTAAAAAGTTAATTCCATTGAAATATGATAAAATCCTTGGGAAAAGGTAAATGAGACTTGGTATTCAAAATATATTAAGCTGAACTGTATAATGAGATTTTATTACTCAGGATTCTCAAGAGAAACAAAAAATAAGATATATCTGTATATCTGTATTATGGATATATAATCCTTTATATATTATAATCTCTTTACTGATGATATGCAATTTCATATATTATATTATATATATATCATAGATGTATAATCTTTTCATATTTATGAAGGGATTTATTGTAGGAATTGATTCACACAGTTATGGAGGTCACAAATCCCACAGACTGTCATCTGCAAAGTGGAAAACCAGAAGTGCCAGTGGTATTATTCAGTCCAAGTCTGAAGTGTTGACAAGCAAGGGAGCTGATGGTGTAACTCCCAGGCAGAGGCCAGAGACCCAAGAGCCAGCTGTGTGTGTGCTTCTGTGTATGTGAGGAGATGCTGCTGGTGTAATCTCAGACTCTAAAAGTCCAAGAACCAGGAGCTCCAATGTCCCAGGAAAGAAAAAAAAAAAAAATAGACATTCTGGCTCAAGGAGAGAGAGAGAGAGAGAGAGTTTGAGAGAGACAGAGTGTATGTGTAAGGATTGAGAGTTCTGCTCTATTTGGACCCACAAAGGGGCTGGATTATGCCCATTCACGTTGGTGATGATGATCTTCTTTACTCAGTCTACCAAATCAAATGCTGATCTCTTCCAGAAACACCCTCACAAACATACCCAGAAATAATGTTCTCCTGGCTCTCTGGGCATCCTTTAGTCCAGTCAAGATGACACATAAAATTAACCATCATTGGAAAATATTTGTTGTGGAAGTAATTAGGAAATGTCCAGGGGGGGGGGTTGTACTTTAGTATAATATTGTTTAAATGATAAACAATTATGTAGATTAAAAAGAACCATTGATCACAGTATTAGGATAATATTTAAAAATTAGTTTTTGCTTTCTTTGGGTTACAGAAGGGTATATCTTTTCATGCTCAGGATAATTAAATCTAGGTAAATTTAAACTGAAAACTATGTTTTAATATTGTATCTTCAATAATATGAAAAGCTTGTTAGGGTAGTTTGTAGTTAAATTGTAACTCAGCACTAACTCATTTTGATTCATAGAGTTTTTTTGTTTCTTTTGTCAAGAATGTTCTTTAAAAAAAAAAAGAATGTTCTTAAAATTTTGTTACCTATTTAAGCTCATATTTCTCTTTGATAAGTGTTTGAATAAAGGTAATGGGTCTACTGAAGGTAGATTGCATTTTTCCTTACAAATATGTCCAGTTAAAATACATTACCCATATTTCAAATTCAAGTTCAAAGTACCCACAAGATACTTGTGTTGAACTGCAAACTGTTAAATAGTTCTCATTTGTTTGTTTTAAGCCATACAATGGCAGGTCTATTTGATTTGTTCCCAGAGTATGCACTCTTGGGTTCATTCAACCAGAAATTTAGGAAGTAGATTCTTTATATGAAATTATATTTGTTTAATTTCCTCATAGAATATATTGGGAAACCAAGTAAAATGACTTGTCCAAATCTAAATCTTGGCTAATGCCGGATGACAGGTTTCCTACCTGATTCTAAATCATGGTCTGTGATTTCCAAACATTCCTTGTGTGTAATTCAATGTCAAAGAAATATAATCCTGGGAGAGTTTTAAAATAACTTAAACATCTACTCAAAAACATGTCCAAAACGGGACAGAGGCATATGGAGTAAAAGTTTTTCTCCTCTATTGTTCCTTTCTTTTTTTTTTTTTAATGAAAAACATTTATTATCCCCTGAAGCACACAAACATTCCTAACCTTACATCCTATTCTCTGGAATGTGCTTAACTAGATATTTCTAGTTGCGAGAGAGGCTGGGAAACTTAACAATATGACACAGGGGTGACAGTGTCCTAGTTGGCTTAAAAATCCTGCTTCATGACTGGAATAGGCACTGAGCAAAGTCAGAGTTCTGACAGCAAAGAGAGAAGGAGAAATAACTGGTAGAAACAGCAGAAGATGTCTTCTGTATACTTTTATTTTTCTTAAAAGCCATTACTAAGTAATAATCCATTTGTACAAGCCTTATTTACCTAGTGACTTAAGAATAATTTATTATATATCTGGAGCTTTCTCTATAAATCATATGTTCAAATTATGTCCACAATATTTTAAACATTCCCTGAATAATGTTTAAAATGTTGTTAGTCTTATATTGCTAAATATAGTTCACCTGAGGTTATGGAGACTATGGTTAGTAGAACAATCTGTTGATCAAGGCAGTTTCCACTGACAAGGATAGACCCATGATTTCTGGGAATAGTTTTTTTAAGCCCTCACCTTTTTACAGAATGATGTATATATTGCACAGAAAATTTGATAAATGAATCTTTTAGTTTTCTGCAATTAAATTACAAACACATACATAGGTCATGTTAATATGGCAGTTTAATTCAATGCTAATTAGATTTATCTGTATACTATAAGATACACAAACATATACTTCCCTGCCTTCCTCTAGGAAAAAATAAGTTTTGTGTCAAAATGCCAACATTTATTAAATGGAATTAAAAAAACTGAAGATGGTTGTATGCTTTTAAAGAAATTATACTTCCTTAAGAGCTTCAGGTACTCATGATGAATATTAAAAGGGGATAATTATTAGCATCATAAATTTATATGATGTATTTCTAAGTAAGCATTTAATTTCACCAGTTCAAGGACAATTTTAGGTTCCATGTAATCTGGATTATAGAGGCAATAGATAGATTACTCCCATAGATGAGGTGACATTTTAGCCAATGAGGGCTTGGATGCTGAACAGCATGACATTCCTGCCTTCTGTTAAGATCAAAGTGACAACTATGTCCTTTCATCTGAATTCACAGACTATAGGTAGGTGATGATCCTTAACATCTATGCAATATTTACACTGAAAAGAAAAATGCCCATAAATAGATGATGGGATGCCTCTGCTTGTTAGTAAATGCTGCTGTGAATTTACTGTGAATTTGCTTTGAATTTCCTTAAAGTAAGTTTACATCTGATTGCTTCAAATTAAATTATAATCATAGATAAGAAAGTATTCTCAGTAACAAAGCACCTTTCACAGTTTCATAATCTACTGATTCTTCACCACAGAGCCTATATAGTTATTAAATATATTTGATAAGACTGTCTTAATTAGAATCAGAGAAACTAGATTTGTTTTCACACTCTTGCATTTGATAGTTTGGTAAGCTTGGAAATTTTATTTAACCTCTCAGAAATTCACTTAAAAATGATTAATACACATAACATAAAATTTACTATCTTACCCTTTTTAAGTGTACAGTTTATGATCATTAGGGACGTTCTTGTCATTATACAACTATTGCCACTATTCTTCTCCAGACATTTGTCCTCTATGTAACTGAATTTTTATACCTGTTGAACAACAAACAGCTCCTTATTTCCTCATCACCGCAACCTCTGGCAATTGCCATTCTACTCTATTTCTATTAGTTTGACTATTTTCACATACTTCACATAAATGAAATCATTCAGTATTTTTGTCCTTCTATGACTGGATTATTTCACTTAGCAGAATATCCTGCAGTTTCATCCAGGGTGAAGCATATGGCAGGATTTCCTTCTTTTTTAATGGTGAACAGTATTTCCTTTTATCTATATACCTACATACCTAATTTTTGTTATCCATTATCCATCAATGGACATTTAAGTTGTTTCCACATCCTTGGCAATTGTGACTAATGTTGCAGTTAACATGGGAGTGCAGATACCACTTCAAGATCTTGATTTTAATTCTTTTGGGAATATGCCCTGGAGTGGGATTGCTATATCGGAAGGTAGTTCTAATATTATCTTTATTTTTGGTGGTTCTATTTTTTAAATTTTTTGACCAAGCTTCATACTATCTTTCATAGCTTCTGCGCCATTTTACATTCCAACCAACAGTGTACATGGGTCCCAATTTCTCTACATTCTCACTCATTGTCTTTTGTCTTTTTGATAACAGCCATTCTAACAAGTATGAAGTGCTATGTCATGATGGCTTTGATTTTCATTTCTCTGATGATTAGTGATGATGAGCATCTTTTCAAATATTGGCCTGATATTTGTATGTCTTCTTTGGAGAAATGTTTATTCAAATTATTGGCCCATTTTTAAACATGATTTTACAAGTTTATTTGTGTTTTTTGTTATTGAAATATAAGATATTCTTATATAATTTGGATATGAATCCTTGTCATATATAGTTTGCAAATATTTTTTCTCAGTCCTTGGTTGCATTTTCACTATGTTGATGTTTCCTTCGCTTTGCAGAAGTTTGCTAGTTTGATGAAGTCCCACTTGTTTATTTTTGCTCCTGTTGCTTGTGCTTTTGATGCCACATCCGGACAATCATTGTGAAAACCTTGTCAAGGAGTTATCCCGTGAAGTTTTCTTCCAGAAGCTTTACACTTTAAGGTGTTAGGTTTAAATTATTAATCCATTTTGAGTTGATTTTTGTGTATGTTGTAAATTAAGAGCCCAGTTTTATTCTTTTGCACATGAATATCTACTTTTCAGAACTATTTATTCAAGAGATTTTCCTTTCCCCATTGTGTACTGTTGGTATTCTTGAAGATGCAGTTTACTTCTGGGCTTTCTATGCTGTTCCATTGGTTTCCATGTCTGTTTTAGTATCAGTACCATACTGTTGGAGTTGCTATAGTTTTGTGACATATTTTGAAATCAGGAAATATAATGCCTCTAGTTAAAGATTGCTTTAGCTCTTCAGGATGTTTTGTTCCATAATTTAGGATTTTTTTTCCCATTTCTGTAAACAATGCCATTGGAATTTTTTTTTTTTTTTAAGATTTTACTTGTGAAAGAGTGTGAGGGAGAGCATGAGAGAGGGAGAGAGAGCAAGCACAAGCAGGAGGGAGGGGTAGAGTGAGAAGCAGACTCCCTGCTGAGCAGGGAGCCCGATGTGGGGCTTGATCCCAGGACCCTGAGATCATGACCTGAACTGAAGGCAGACACTTAACTGACTGAGCCACCCAGGCACCCTGATGTCATTGGAATTTTAATAAGGATTGCATTGAATCTATAGATTGCTTTAAATTTATAGATTGTAATACAGACATTATGTGAAAAGCACACAGGTAGCATCCTAACTCAGTAGTGAAAGACAGCTTTTCCTCTAAGATCAACAACAAGATAAGAATGCCTCCTCTCACCACTTTGGTGTAACATGGTAGTAGGAGTCCTAGTCAAAGCAATTGGACAAGAAAGTAAAATTATCTCTATTTGCAGATGGCATGATCTTGTATGTTGAAAACTTTAAAGACACCTCTAAAAAATAAAAATAAATAAAATTCAACAATGACAAAAATAAAAACAATGTTAAAATAAATAAGTTCAATAAAGTGGCAGGATACAAAATTAACATACAGAAATCAGTTGCCTTTCTATATTCTAACAATAAAATACCCAAGAAAGAAATTTCAGAAACAATCCCCTTTATAATTGCATCAACAAGAATAAATTACCCAGAAATAAACTTAACCAAGGGGGATTTGTATGCTGAAAATTGCAAAGCACCGATGAAAGAAATTTAAAGAGAAAAAGAAATGGAAAGACATTACATGTTTATTGGTGGGAAGACAATATTGTGAAAATGTCCATATTATCCAAAAGGAAACTCACTTTTAATGTGCAAATAATAAATCACAGTAAGATTTTGATATAATGGTTTATTAATACATGGTATATTGCATTTTGTAAAATCATTTTTTTTAAAGATTTTATTTATTTATTTGCCAGATAGAGAGAGAGCCCAGGAGCGAGCACAGGCAGACAGAGTGGTAGGCAGAGGCAGAGGGAGAAGCAGGCTCACTGCTGAGCAAGGAGCCTGATGTGGGACTCGATCCCAGGATGCTGGGATCATGACCTGAGCCGAAGGCAGCCGCTTAACCAACTGAGCCACCCAGGCGTCCCTGTAAAATCATTTTAATGCTTTTATGATACTCCCTTAAATGGAGATAGAGACTTCATGCCTTCTAATGAAACCAGATGTTTGGGCATAATTCTATGAATTCTGTGTTTTATCCACTCAGGCTCCTTCAAACTATGGGGTTTTGTTAAAAGAAATAAAGATGTCCAAAAATTTATGCACAGCCTGGAATCATCACTAAGTTGTCTCTGTCAACAACTTCAACAGTTCATGAATGTGAAAAATTTACCATAGCTATAGAGATTAAGCCTCAGCCACTAAAGTATTTTGTTGTGTCTTCAGCAATGAGGTATTTTTGATTCACTTTAATTATGGTGTCTCAGATCCCACCTCCATCCCTGCCCTTTCCATCTTTCTCTGTTTCCACTTTTTTTGCAGTCACCAACCATCTCCATTCCAGGTGGTCTTTTTTTTTTTTTTTTTTTTTTTTTTAACTTCATGCTTTCAGTTAGCTTGAGAGCTTGTTTGGAGGTTCTAGCAGGGAAGCGCAGCTACTCCTATACCCTTGACCGAAGAACGGTCCTTTCCTCTATCCGGAAAGGTCGTCCTCTTGGACCGAGCGCGCCGCTTCGGGAGGGACGCACATGGAGCGGTGAGGGAGGAAGGGGACACCCGCCTAGCCAGCCAGATCAGCCGAATCAACCCTGGCGATCAATGGGGTGACAGATGTCACAGCCAGATCGCCCTCACATCCTCAGTTAGCTTAATGTTTAATTATTCATAGCTCTCTTTTGTACGTATAGCCCCTCCTGCTATGCCATTTATGGAATATTTTCAAGCATTTTTTTAGCTCAAAAATGTCCTTGTCAACTGATAGATTATTACTTTCATATCTAAATTCAAATTATCCAGGAAAAAACTGTGATATTAAGTACCATCTCTGTTTGTGTGGAAATCTCACTGCTTAATTTACTCACTGGGTGCTGACCAAGGTTAGGATGCCTTTTTACAGAGCATGGCCATTTAGGACAGTTCCTCTTTTTTTTTTTTTTTTTTTTTCCCCTAAAGATTTTATTTATTTATTTCACAGACAGAGATTACAAGTAGGCAGAGGCAGGCAGAGAGGGAGGGGAAAGCAGGCTCCCCGCTGGCAGAGATCCCAATGCGGGACTCAATCCCAGGACCCTGGGATCATGACCTGAGCTGAAGGCAGAGGCTTTAACCCACTGAGCCACCCAGGCGCCCCAGGACAGTTCCTCTTAACTAGGAAATATATATGTAGTATTAACCTTGATTTATCTATAATATAGGTTTTTGCTTCTGGGTTTTCTTAACTCATTCTGGAATGGATGGATAGATAGTTACTGGGGATATTTCATCCCCTTCCTATTGTTGTATTATTGATATTACTATCTGTATCAGTTTGCTAGGGCTGCCATAACAAAGTACCACAGACCAGGTGAGATAAACAATACAAATTTATTTTTTCACAGTTAAAAAAGTCTAGCAGTCCCACATCAGGGCCTCAGCAGAGTTTCATTCTGAATTCTCCTCTTAGCTTATAGATAACTATCTTCTCTGTCACATGGCCTTTCCTCTGTGCACACTCATATGTGTGCCCACATTTCCTCTTCCTATAAGTATACCAGTCATATTGGATCAGGGCCCATCCTAATGACCTCATTCAAACTTAATTCCCTTTTTAAAAGCCCAATCTTTTAATTTTAGTCACATTCTGAGGGACAAGGAGACAGAACTTCAACACATGAAATTGAGAAGGGACACAATTCAACCCATTACATGATCCATATCAAGCTTTAAAGCACATACAAAATAATTTTATCTGTAGTATAGTTTTGAGTAAATCCAAATATGACTTACAAAAAGAGGAGTGATATGAGGGCAATTTACAACAGTGCCCATATCTCTTATTAAGAAAAAAAATGTCTTGTAAAGGAAAAAATGATTTTAAAAATTTAGCCACCTTGCTCCTAAATTGTTTTGGTCTCTGAAAAATGCTAATAGATATGTGTATACTAATAAAGTGCAATTAACACTGAGTTTTGAAACAATGATCATGAGATTTCAGCAACAGAAAAGACAGAGACTTGAAGAAATAGTGTTCTCTGATTCACTAACAACTGAATTGCATACTTCCCTTAGAATTAGGCTTCTCCATTGTGCACCTTATGCATAAGAATAAAATTTTGGAACACAGCCTGCAGCACATTGGGATTTAGGCAGTTTTAAGAGATCTTACATAATTAATGGAAAACAAACACAGGCATAAGGAAGCATCATAAATATAGTCTTATGCAAATATACTATGCCACCTAATTCATAAAGATTAGGGATATGCCTGACTCCAAAAGGCCTCAATTATAGCTACTTTTCCTCAATATAAAATAAAAATGTCCTGTGCATTTATAATTTTGTAAGGCAATCTAAAACAGATGTGATTTTTAAAAATCTGTCAATAAAATAATTTTTAATTATTTCTTATTTGTATTAGTGATAAAACATAACTGGAATCCACAGATAATTCCAAATCAAGTGCTGTTCCTTTCCTTATTTCAATCTAGGCCAGTTCTGTGATCTGCTTTAACCATAAGAGTGTGACAGAAAGTGTAGCTGTGCCAGTTCCGGGCCAAAACTTTAAGGCATTGTGATAATTTATCAGGAAGTTATTAGCCATGTAAAGCAACAGGTCTGAGACCATCATTCCCTACGGGAGACGCAGATAGCTAAAACAGCCATTTAAAGAGAGCACAGGAAAGATAACTGAAGCTCCCAGGGGCCAGAGCAAACACTAGTCCCTAACCAAGAGTCCTGGATAAACCTTCAACCAACACCTGGTACCAGGTTGCCAGCCACATGATTCTGACATCTTGAAAATGGATCCTGGCCAACTTCCAGATGTTCAAACCATTCTAGCCGATACACCAGATATGTGAATAAAGAAACCATCTTGGATTGACATTATGTGGTGAAGAAAGGATTTATCCTTACAAGGCCTTATCCAAATGCCTAATCAAAGTATCATGAGCAAATAACACAAGCTGTTATTTGAAGCTACTAACTGTTGAGTAGTTTCTTATACAGGTGTATTAGTTTTCTAAGGCTGCCATTAACAGAATACCATAGATTAAGAGTTGAAATTTATATCTCACAGTTCTGGCGTCTTGAAAATCCAGTTTCAGAGCATAGGCAGGCTTGGTTTTTCTCCAGAGACTGCTCTCCTTGGCTTACAGATAGCTACAATCTCACTGTGTCCTTGCATCCCTGGTGCAAGGTCCCTGGTGGTCTTCTTATAATGACATTAATCACATTAGATAAGGGCCCCATCCCTATGGCTTCATTTAACCCTAGTTATCTCTTTAAAGTTCCTATTTGCAAATACAGTCACACTGGGAGTTAAGCTTCATCCTATGCATTTAGGGTGGGAGGGAACCCAATTCAGATAGTAACAACTTCTATGTGTCTTCTCAAAATTCATAACCCCGAAGATGATGGTATTATGAGGAGGGGCCTTTGGGAGGTGATTAGGATAAGATTAGTGTCCTTATAATAAAAAGTTCAGAGATCTTTCACCCTCTTCACTCAGGTGAGGACACAATGAGAAATTGGCAGTGTGCAACCCAGAAAAGGGACTGCACCAGAACCTGACCATGCTGGAATTCTGAACTCAGACTGCCAAGCCCCCAGAACTGTAAGAAATATTAACTTCTTTTGTTTACATAAACACTCAATCTGTGCCATTTTGTCATAGCAGTTTAAAAGCTCTAAGACAACAAATATAGATTAGTCAAAAATTAATAGCTAGAATTTGGATGTTGACATAACAAAAATCTAAAAAAACAGTAGTATTGACTTGCATCAGTAGTGGCAGGCTGAAAAAACTTGAGACTTAGAGGTGTATAAAAGGATAGTGAAGAAATTTCTGTTGGAAATCAGAGAAAATGAAACTTACATTTTTATTGGCAAAACAATTGGAAAGAATATCACTGTGGTGACTTTGAAGACAAGCAATGTATTTTTTAAAAGATTTATTTAGGGGCACCTGAGTGGCTCAGGTACTTCCACTGCCTCTCCCCCTCCCAGATGTCTAAATGATCTCCTTTATGTAAGTGATGTTGTGCCATTTCTGGGTCTAAGCCATAAGGGATTCTAGCAACTTCTGCTTCTTCTGTACTTTCAGAAGTAAGCAACCAGCTAAGAAGAATAAATACACTGATTCCATCATGCTGTGAGAAAACCCAAGACCATCATGATCAGGAGAATGAAGGATCCCAACTGACAACAAGGACATACTTTTTTTTTTTTTTCAGTTGAAAGTCTCTTTGGAGCTTCTAGCTAATTGCCAGAACCATCTTAACACCCATATGAGTGATTCGTCCTGGAAATGGATCACACAGTCCCACTTGAGACATTCTAGCTTTTCCTCAACCACTGAAGCAATCTTGGCTGAGGTACTACTACACATGTGAAACAAGAAATAATCTTGGACATTTCAGCCCCAGCAGACTCACGGAACAGAGATAAGATGTCCCTGACATGCCCTGTCAAAGTTCCTGATTCATAGAATAGGGAGCAAGTGAAATACTTCTTCTTTTTTTTTTTTTTTTTTAATTATTTTTTTTTTTTTTTTTTTTTTTTTTTTTAAAAAAAGAGAGATCACAAATAGGGAGGGGGGCAGGGAGGGGGGGGGGGGGGGCAGGAAAGCAAGCTCCCCGCTGAGGAGAGAACCCGACGTGGGGCTTAATCCCAGGACTTGGATATCATGACTGGAACCAAAGGCAGACGCTTAACCCACTAAGCCACCCAGGTGCTCCAAATGAATTAGTTCTTGTATTAATCCACTAAATTTGAGGATACTCTGTTGCACAGGAATAGATGACCCAAACCTTCTGACTAAATCCTGATAACAGTAACTTATCTAATTATTTAGGTTAAAAAAAAATCAAATTATGTAAGGAAGCCGGTATATAAAATTTCTCACAAAAGTCAAGAACTTTGCAAAACCACTCTAATTAAGAGGGACCAATTGTTTTCTATTATTATTCCTTAATCCTTCAATTTACTTCCCTCCGATAGGACTCAGAATATAGTTTTTTCTGCTTAAAAAATAGACGCAGATGTTATAGTAGATGCATTGCATGCGTAACTCCATTTTTATCACGCCTGCCAATATCTGTATCATTTGACAATATCTTCCCAAACTAACTCTGGGCTTTGTGGGCGAATTTCTTTGACCAGGCAGAAGATTGAGAAAGCACATTTGTGTTTCCGATTCCCTTTGTAATCTTTTTGCCTGCATAGAGCATGCTGAGAGTAGGTGGTTGGAGGAATGGGAGCACAAGTAGAGTCATCCTACATCAGTCAGCCTATGCCAAAGAACCAGCTTCCTGCAAATGTTTGAGTGAGCCCAGCCAGGATCAGCTGAGCCCAGACTATGTCATTATGATCTCACAGTGGACTATAGACTCATACATAAAGACAACTTTGCTGTGGCAAAGCACAAGGTTTTAAGGTGGTTTTAATGTGGTATTATTGTAGTAATAGATAAATGAGCTCAGAATTAAGAGCAGAAGTTCACCAGGAGTGTGATAAAGAAAAGGAATAACATTGTGTGAAGGATGAAGTCATCCTAATTACAGTTTGCTACCAAAATGACAGAAACCAAAAATCTAAATCTTTATTAAACTGCTATTCATTTCTTCTTTTATGGTTAAGCATTATGATAGGCACTGAAAATACAGTAACAAATATAATAAAAATAATGAATAATAATTATTGTGAACAAGTTAATTCTATATATAATCTTATTTGACACTTGCAGAAACCAGAATGTGGTTGCAAAGTCATTAAAACTGCAAATATAATTTTTGGATTTGGGGAACAAAGACGATGTGATTCTTTCCAGACAAAAATATGCATGATCTATTTCAAAATCTATCTTAGCCACAATAAAAATTCTGGGGTTGAGGAACTTTACAGTGTACTTTTAAAAATTCATTTAGGATTTATAATGAAATCATAAGAATAGAATACTTATGAATAGAGTGTAATCTCTTTTTCCTGTATGTAAAATATATATTTTATATTTATTTATGTTTATATTTATCCATTCCAATGCAAATATACACATACATAAACACAAAAATATAACAATTTCAGATAAAAATGTATCATTCAGAAAAGAATTAAACCAATTTTTGTATTAATGGGTGTTTTATTATGTTTTGGGGTGCTTTATTATATAGAAATATACTGCTCATACATATGGTATATAACTTGCTTTGTCCCTAGGTTTTTAAAATGACATATTGTCCATATCAGTTTACAGGCTAAGTACATAAACCTCATTCTTTTTTGACTCTTTTTTGACTCTTATGAAGCATACCAGTTTATGGATATTTTATGTAACCACTTTTCTATTGTTATGGGTTTTTAAAAACTTTATTTATTAAAATAATGCTCAAGAGAATATTATTTTTATAATATTATTGTACATAAATATTTTTATATATGTGCAAATATCTATAGAAACACTTTGGAAATAAAGTTTCTGGCTAAGCAGCATATGCATTTGTTTTTTTTTTTTTTAAAGATTTCATTTATTTGTTTGACAGAGATCACAAGTAGGCAGAGCAGCAGGCAGAGAGAGAGAAGGAAGCAGGTTCCCCGCTGAGCAGAGAGCCCGATGCAGGGCTGGATCCCAGGACCCTGAGATCATGACCTGAGCAGAAGGCAGCGGCTTAACCCATTGAGCCACCCAGGCACCCCTGCATTTGTATTTTTGATAGATTTGGCCAAATCGCCTTAAGTTGAAGTTATATCAATTTATACTCCTACCATCAATGTATGAGAATGTTATTTCCCATACTCTAGCCAATACAGATGATATAAATTTTTATTTGTTTAATACATTTTTAAATATTTTTTAACTAAATAGGTAAAAACTATATCATGGTAGGACTTGATTTGTATTTCTTTTATTACATTATGAGGAAAGTTGATTGTTTTCATATTTTAAGAGCCATTTAAAATTCTTATAAAAAGAATTCACATAAAATGAACTTTTGCCAATTTTTCTATTAAGATGTTAATGTCTTATTTTGTAGGAGCTCTTTATATTTTAGAAAAAAATAACCTATTATTTTTATGTAAGTTACAGATAATTTATTCCCACTTTTTTGTTTGTTGGGCAGAGTCACTGAAAAGCCATGACCACTAGTTGACTATGAGCTGGACCCTGGGTACTAGAAGGCTCCTTGCCCCCTCCCCTGTCCTTAAAGTGTGTTTCTGCTTGCATTTTCCACTTCCAGAAGTTGCTCTCAGGACACAGCCTTGAAAAAAATGATGTGATGGCGAGAGCACCTGCACAGTACATATGACTCAACCCAGTTAAGGCCTCTTTATAAACTTAAGCTTTTTTATTTATTTATTTGTTTATTTATTTATTTGATAGAGATCACAAGTAAGCAGGAGGCGGGGAAGCAGGCTCCCCACTGAGCAGAGAGACTGATGTGGGGCTCGATGGGATTATGACCCGAGCTGAAGGCAGAGGCTTTAACCCACTGAGCCACACAGGTGCCCCTATAAACTTAAGCTTTGATGGGCTACTTTGTGAGTCCATTCATTTTGCTGATATGTGAGTTCCCTTTGTTTATTGAAATTGCCACTTATCAACCTGGAGTGGACTGCCTCTTCCATCTCTGTATGCCCTCTGAGCACACCAGTCAGTTTCAGGTTATACCAGGGAAGCTGCCAGGAGAGTTACAAAACAACATTGTTTCAAGTTTTTTTAGTTGATATATACGTGATATATAATATTATATTATTTTAAGATGTATAGCATGATTCAATATACATAAATATTATAAAATTATTACCATCATAAGTTTAGTTAACATTCATCACCACTCATAGTTACGATTATTTTTTTTGTAATAAGAAATTTTAAGATCCACTCTCTTAGCACCAAAGTATAACCACTTTTAATTTACCTAAAGAATAAGCAAATGATATATGTTGTAATAGGGATACATGTTATCTTGTTATAATTTTAAGGACTTGTTATATCAAACATGATTTGTATAGTATTTATTTGAAAATTATAGAAACCACACAGTTCAATAAAAATGTTCTGTGTAAAAAAAAAAAAAAGTGAAGAATAAGAAGGAAAACTGCATTAGAGCCAAAAATAGACTAATGACCCCAAATTAATGGAAACTCTGGCAATAGTGCTAACACCAATAACCTCTGTTAGTGGAAGAATAAAATCTACCTAATACCCTGTGTTCCTTTTTCACCTTATTGTGTATCAGAATAATTATTTTTAAGAAAGTGTGGGTAAATTATATTACAAGGTCCAAATAACCCTTTTTGTTATTGTGGCCTATTTGAAACAATGCAGTTTAGAAGAAGCCAGAATAAAGACCATTTATTCTCCATCGCTTCGATATTACCTTATCCATTAGTTCTTTTTCTTAATAATATTCTTGCAAGCACTAAATGAAATGATAATTGTCAAAAACATCTTTGGTTGGTATAATTCTGTTTGAACAGAACTATGAAATATGGCATATGCTATCAGTATCAGTAGTTTTTTTATTTGCTTCTTGAGAATAATCAGTACTTTTTTAAAAATAGAAAACATTTTAATGATGGACTCTGAGAAACAAACTGAGGGTTTTAGAGGGGAGGGGACTGGGGGTATGAATGAGCCTGGTGGTGGGTATTATGGAGGGCACACATTGCATGGAGCACTGGATGTGGTGCATAAACAATGAATCTTGGAACACTGAAAAAATAAAATTAAATTTAAAAACACATTTCTTAATCTATTAATCAAATTTTAATCTATTAATCAAAATTTTAAAGATTTTGAACAATTTTAGATTTACAGCAAAATTGTGAATATAGTAAAAGTTGTCATACTTTTTACATACTATATCCATTCTCCTGTATTATTAACATCTTACATTAGTATGGCATATTTGATACAATCAGTGAAACATCACTGGTACCTTAGTTTTAACTAAAGTCCATACCTTATTCAGATTCCTTTAGTTTTCTCTCCTTAGTTTTAACTTAATGTGCTTTTTCCATTCCAGGATCCAACCCAAGATGCCATTATTAAATTTAGCCATTATGTCTCCTTAGTTTCCTCTTGGTTATGACAGTTTCTCAGATTTTCCTCATTTTTGATGAGTTCGACAGTATTGAAGAGTATGTGACTAGATTTTATAGACATATAGTTGATCTCTTATTGTTACTGTTGATCCTGACTTTGATCATCTAATGGAAGTTGGTCAGGTTTCTCTACCATAGGGTTACTTTTTTGTATCCTTCCCATTCTGTACTTTTTGCAAGGAGGCCACTATGCACAGCCCACACATAAGAATTGGGGAATTATGCCCCAGCTCTTGGGGCGTAGAATTTCTACATAAATTTATTTAGAATTCCTCTGCAAAGGATATTAGTATCTCTTTCCCCATTTATTTATTTCCTCAATTATTTATATCAGTGTGGACCATGGATTTTTTTTTTAAGATTTTATTTATTTATTTGACAGAGATCACAAGTAGGCAGAGAGGCAGGCAGAGAGAGAGGAGGAAGCGTCTCCCTGCTGAGCAGAGAGCCTGACGAGGGGCTGGATCCCAGGACTCTGGGATCATGACCTGAGCCTGAGCTGAAGGCAGGGGTTTTAACCCACGGAGCCACCTAGGTGCCCCAGATCACAGATTTTTCTTTCATACTTTGGATTGCGACTTAATACTACTTTAATTTTTTGGTTGCCCAAATTAGTCCAGAATTGGCCATTGAGTACTCTTTCATTTGATTCCTGTCTGTGTTTGACATACTCTCATCAATACAGGTATTTAAAAATTCACTTTCTTATATTCTTATCTCATCTTGTTTATTTCTAGCTCCAGTCCTAGAATCAGCCATTTTTTATGGATCCCTCAGTCCTTTTATTGGACAATAGACTTAGAAATCAAGAACCAGGTACTAGTGTGTTCAATGCTACTAAAGTACCCTTATATCTAAGCCTTCTTAGGTGTACAAGCTAGGAACTACATGTACATGTGTCTACTAAGCCATGCATATACCCATATCTATAAATATTTCTGTATGAAATGATTTGAATCTATGCTAAATTTAAATGAGCTTATTCTGTTGTCTCCAGTTCTTATCTATTAGTATCAATGGATTACTACTAATGTGAATTATGTTAGTTCTTTCCCTTGTTTATCTATAAATTCTCACTCACCAATAAAAATCTGGCTGCCACCATTTGCCACTTATTTACTTCATTGTTTAGTTCCAGTGTGAATGTCAAGCAGCATCAGAATTATTAACCCACACTCCCATGGAAAACAACTCTATGAAGCAGACTATAATGCTTATGCATAATTTGTTTTGCCTTAAATTCTGCAGACTACACTCATTTCCAAAATTATTTAGGTCAGCACTTTCATGTATTTGTTATACACTTAGACTATCTTGTCATACTCTATATTCCCTCCTGGGATCTCCAACTTCTTAAATGACTTTTCAGAATTTGCATACATTAAGGTTTAGGCCTTGCGCTATAATGTGCTGTGGGTTTTGACAAATGCATAGTGTCTTATATCCATTATTACAGTATCATAAATAATAATTTCAGAACACCCCAAAATTCCCTGTGTTTACCTATTCAGCCCTCTCTTCACCCAAGCCCCCTGGCAACCACTGATGTTTTTACCATTACTATAGTTTTGCCTACTCCTGAATATCATACAATTGAAATTATACAATCTGTAGCTTTTTAGACTAGCTTCTTTACTTAGCAGTGTGCATTTAAGGTTCATCCATGTCTTTTTTAGCATGAGGCTCATTGCTTTTTATTACAGAATAACATTTCATTTTATGGGATATACCACAGTTTGTTTATCAATTAACCTAATGAAGGTTATTTTGATTACTTCCAGTTTTTGGTGATTATCATTAAAGCTGCTGTAAACACTCACATGTAGGTTTTACATGGAATAATTTTTCAAATTAGTTGTGTAGATACCTAAGAACATAAATACTGGATCCTATGGCAAGAAGATACTGAGTTTGGTAAGAAATTGCTAAACTGTTGTCCAAAGCGGCTGCACAAACTTGCAATGAATATGACTTTCTGTAGATCTGCAGCCTTGCTGTCAGCGTCTTTTTATTTTACTGTAGCTATTCTAATAGGTGTGTGCAGGAATTTCATTATCATTTTCATTTACAATCCCCTAATGACAAATGATGATGAATATCATTTCACATGGTTTTTGTTTTTGTTTGTTTTTTTTTTCTATTTATGTTCTCTGGCGAGGTGTCTATTTAAATCTTTTGCCAGTTTTTTGTTTGGTTCATTTGTTTTCTAATTGTGGAATTCTAAGTATTCTGTGTCTGTTTTGGGTACTTTATCAGAAACATGTTTTGAAAAATCTCAAAGATGACATTTGTGCAGAAAGTCTAGAGACCAATCAGGCTAGAATGAAGCATGAAAATAGTGGCTCCTAAACAAAAAGGTAAGATGATTTAAAAATATTTATGATATACACATTTCTAACCAGGGGTTTGGAATGTATTAATGAGAGATAATGATAGAGCAGTAGCTCTCCATTCTCCTGGATGTCATCACACCAGTAAAAAGAGCCTGTTTTTCTTCACTACGAAAGCTCAGTGTCAGTTTTTATTGGTTTCCTTTGCTTTGGGAGGATGGTTTGGCTACATATGTACAGTTCTGTTTTTATAAAGAATTTTAAAAAATCATGTTAGTGGCAACTTAACACCCTCTGCCATAGGAATCTCTGTTTTTAAAGTTTATCACAAGCCATTAAATATTTGTTAATAGACTTTATTTTTTAGAACAGTTTTAGGTTCACTGAAAAATTGAGAGGAAGGTACAGAGATAACCCATATATCCTCTGCTCTCATACACGCATAGCCTCTTTGTTATCAGGATCCCTCAACAGTGTGATACATTCATTACAATTGATGAATCTACAGTGACACATCATTGTCACAGAAAGATCACAGTTAACGTTGGGGTTCACTCTTGGTGTTGTACATTGTATACTTCTGGACAAATGTATAATGACATGCAGCATATAATGGCATGTCAAAGTACGAAAGTCAATTCTTTTCTATACATCAGCAATAAACAATTGGAATTTGAAATTAAAAACACAACAGCATTTACATGAACATCTTTTTAAAAAGATTTTATTTATTTATTTGAGAAAGAGGAAGGTGAGAGAAATTATAGAGAGAGACCATGAACAGGGTAGAGGGGCAGAGGGAGAAGCAGACTCCTGCTGAGCAGGGAGCCCCATAAGGGGCTCAATCTCAAGGGGCTCAGGACCCTGGGACCTGAACCAAAGACAGATGCTTAACCAACTGAGCCACACACGTGCCCTTACATTAGCATCTTAATACTAGGAAGATACTTAGGTATAAATTTCTAACAAAATGTATATAAGACCTATAAGAGGAAAACTACAAAACTCTCAAAGAAGAAATCAAAGAACTATATAAATGAAGAGATATTCCATATTTATAGATAGGAAGATTCAGTATAGATAAGATATCCATTCTTCCTAACTCAATCAGTAGATTTGATATAATTCCAGTCAAAATCCAGCAAGTTATTTTGTGGATACCAGCAAGTGATTCTATAAAAAATTAATCCAGACAGAGACCTCACATCCTTCACAAAAAAACTAACTCAAAACTGATCACAGATCTAAATGTACAGCACAAAACTATAGAACTCCCAGAAGATAACATAGGATAAATCATTAAGTACTATTAATAACAAAAATTTAGAAGTTTTATAGTGTTGCCTTAGAAGTTTTTTATTATTTTTTAAAAAATCTTTTTCAAAAACATACATTGTAGGGCGTCTGGGTGGCTCAGTGGGTTAAAGTCTCTGCCTTCGGTTCAGGTCATGATCCTGGGGTCCTGGGATGGAGCCCCACATCGGGCTTTCTGCTCATTGGAGAACCTGCTTCCTCCTCTCTCTCTCTCTGCCTGCCTCTCTGCCTACTTGTGATCTCTCTCTCTCTCTCTAAAATAAATAAATAAAATCTTAAAAAAATACATTGTTTTAAATTTTTACAGTTATTAGAAAATCTGGGATTAACCCATTTGTATAAAGCTTTTGTGCTTATCCTGTTTCCCCTTAGGATAAATCTTTAGAACTTTAATTGGTGATGTGAAAAATAGCATTTTAAACTTCTAATACACATTAATAAACAGCATTCCAGAAAGGCTGAACTTCTTTCTAGTCTCACAAGTGGTGTATGAGTACTCCAGTTATCACACTAACATTAGCATTGAGGATTCACTCCTTTGCTTCCTCCTTTTCTCCTCCCCTTCTTCCTTTCTGTTTTCTTTCATTTTTGCCTCCCTGCACCTGTTCATCATCTATGAGATAAAACAGTATAGCTATCTATACTTTTATTTTATTTCCTTAATCAGTATTTTGATTATACATTATTATTTACGAATTTTTGTTTTCATATTTGTGTACTTTTGAATACCTTAACAAGAAACTTAAATTGCATATAGCCTGCCCTCCTTCCAGGGTTCTAGGCTAAATTGTGAATGTGTAACATTTGCCTTAAGTTTCAATTTTTTTTTAAAGATTTTATTTATTTATTTGATAGAGGTCACAAGTAGGCAGAGAGGCAGGCAGAGACAGAGAGAGGGGGAAATAGGCTCCCCACTGAGCAGAGAGCCCGATGCGGGGCTCGATCCCAGGACCCTGGGATCATGACCCAAGCTGAAGGCAGAGGCTTTAATCCACTGAGCCACCGAGGCGCCCCTCATTCTTTTTTATAGCTTATCTCTATCAACCTCCTATGTATTTCTTGGTCTCATTTTGCCACCTAGATACTGTTTGCCTATAGCTGCATGCATTAGAGACCCCACAAAATAAGTAATTTGCCTTGGTAACAGGAGGTAATAAAAAAGTTTGTCCATCAGAATGAGAAGATATGAGTGATGCTTAAATTTTTAGCTTGTATTGTGATCAAGCTTCAGTGTGTGAAGCTGCTGAAGGAAGTCAGCACAGGCCTGACGGAGCAGCTGGGAAGTGCTAATTGAACCTAATTGCTGATTGGAGACTGGCAATGGCTAATTATTTTTACCTGTACAAATTCTCCAATAAGAAACTGCTAGGAAAGGTAAGCAGGAGGATACAATTTAATAGCCTCTTAGAGTGAATATTAGAACAGACAAAGCAAATGATCTGAAGCCATGGGATGAGAGAATGAAGATGAGAGTAAACTAGAACACTCTCTCTTAATGGCATATTAGCTGACTCTACAGTTATTGGTGCCCGTAGGGTGCACCTTTGTTTTAGTACACAAACTAGTTGCAGTAACGTGCTTACTAAAAGAAAATTACTCTCCCAATTTAAGAAGGAACATTTTAAAAAAGATGAAAGCTTTTAAACTGTATTGAAGAAAGTACAATTGTGAGGGGGAAATCAACAAAAACCTGATCTGAGAAAGATATTTCTTGTGGTGTCATTTACAACATTCTTTTGGGGAGAAACTAATTTCTATCAGCATTTTCCCATTCATTTAGAAAACTAGGTATATAATGACCAAGCTGATGGTCATTCGGGGATCTGATAATCTTAGCTATATATGTTTTATCTTATATACACTATAATAAAGAATATTTAAACATTTTCTGTGTCTGTATAATGCCCCATCATATTGGATTTTTGAACTAGCTTAGTCAGAAGGTTCTTCCCTTATACAAGCTTCAAATACAATGTTGGCTTGTGTTCATTACTAAATTTTCTAAAATGATTTTTTTCAATACTCAAAAAAACAATAATGTAGGGCAACCAAATCTACACAGAGCAGCATGTCATAATTAGCAATATAAAAAAATAGTGACCAAAATGAGGCCCAAGAGGAAAGAAACTATAAAACAGTAAAGTGATGTTATTCTTTTATATAGACACCTTCTTATAGAGAGGCATATTTTTTTTAAAATTTTATTTATTCATTTGACAGACAGAAATCCCAAGTAGGCAGAGAGGCAGGCAGAGAGAGAGGAGGAAGCAGGCTCCCCGCTGAGCAGACAGCTCGATCCCCAAGGACCCTGAGATCATGACCTGAGCCAAAGGCAGAGGCTTTAACCCACTGAGCCATAGAGGCGCCCCGAGAGGCATATTTTTATGTTCTAAAAAGAAACAAGAGGGGCGCCTGGGTGGCTCAGTGGGTTAAAGCCGCTGCCTTCCGCTCGGGTCATGATCCCAGGGTCGTGGGATCGAGCCCCACATCGGGCTCTCCGCTCTGCGGACAGCCTGCTTTCTCCTCTGTCTCTCTCTGCCTACTTGTGATCTCTGTCTATCAAATGAATAAATAAAATCTCTAAAAAAAAAAAAAAAAAAGTATTCCACTTAAAAAAAAAAAAAAGAAACAAAAATTTCTAATCAGTAGTATATTTAGGAAAATATTATAGATACCCAAAGTAAAAATACAGGTGGACAAATAGATTTGTTGTGGGGACCATGATTTTGGAAAACATTAAAAATAATGTTTTTTTAGAAAGAAATTAATTTTCATTTCGACTGATGGGGATATCACCAGATGGAGACGTGTATATAGCCAATGAAAATAGTATTCAATTTTGTGGCAAGGACAGGAGAGAATGATCAGATAATACAGTCAAATGCTTATACTGAGAGAAAATTTTACAGAAAAATAAGCATGTCGTAGAGTGCTTTTTATAACATACAGGAGAAAAAAATTTGAGAAAGAAAAAAGCAACTAATATATCTCCACCAATGTTATACTAACAGATCTCAATCATAATATAATCTTTAAAAATGAAAGCAGATTGTTCAATATTTCTCTTGAATACATTTGACATTTTGGGTACATGACTGCTTTATAGTTATAGGGCGGATTACCTTATAGGATATACTTTTATTTGAAACAGAAGAAGAGTCCTTATATGTTAAAAACCGAACATCATTGCCTGAAGATAAATGCATGTTGAGTGAGCAGTTAGCTAAGGGTAAATAAAACACAAAAATTAAAATCGTTATGGAGATATATTGAAGATCGTTTGTAAAATACAGGGAATGGATATTAGTTATTTTATACCAATCCCAAGTAATTACAGAAGCAAAATTATTGTAATGATGGTGGTTTTAGCTATTAATTTTCATTCAATTAATAATACTGCATTCATCTAATTGTAATCCAGAATTCATCATGTACTTCAACATTCTCTTAAAATTAACTCAAATTTTCTTCCTGAGCTTAAGAAGAAATCCAGTTCCTCTTCCATTATCAGCACTGTTTCTTAAGAAGCCAAATATTATTTACCCATATCTGTCTTCAATTTTCTGGCTCCCCTAAAACCTCAATATCTTTCACACCATGATGTTTCTAACTTTACTTTTATCCACACTATTCTGACATAAATGTACGATAGGGTGCATGTTTTCAATTTTTGCTAAAGAAAAAGTGAAGATTTTGCCATGATTGGGAATTGCAGTGCAGCAAACCACAGTACTAGAATCCCTGCCTTCAATTGCAGGTGCTTTACTGATTATTTTTTTAATCACTTGGCTTCATCCTTCCAACTCTTTGCTTTGCTCTTCCCTTTTTTGGGGTAACTCTTTTGTTCTATTTCTAGCTATTATCACTCTACCAAGTCTCCTTCCCCAATTTCATAGTCTTCTGCAATACAGCTTACTAAATCTAGGCCTCTTCCCCAGCTCATTCTGACCAGGACCTGAGAACAAACTTTTCAAAACAAACAAATAAACCAAAGGTCTAATGTGTTTTCTAAAACAAAGACCATTCTTTAAGATAAACATTTGATCCTAGCTAAAGGATTTTTGTTTGCTTTTATTATTTTCTACTCAGAGATAATGAACTCTTCAATGCTTTGTGACTCGCCTAGTCAATCAAAAGATTATACAAATAACTGATAAACTAATAGATCCCTTTTTGGATGGAATATTCATTATTCATTTATAATAAGCTTAATGAGTCATCATCCTCTTACTGTTCACAAAGTATGTGAATTAACTAATTCAATATAAGTTGAGAGAAAGTCTATCTTTAGATATTTTAGATAATTTAGATAAATAATTTAGATAATTTAGAATTATCTAAGACTTTTGGAGAAAGCAACCCATCATAATAGAGTTTTATAGCAAGATTAGTAAACAATTACACTTTTAAAACATATGTAGTTATAAGAAAAGTAGATTCAAAACCAAATAAAATGGTATAGAACTATAACAAAATTCTTGGAAAGAGAAGTCAAAGTGTAGCTATCAGACTGCAAATATATAGGTCAAGATTGGATTGTAATAAATTTTGTTGAATCATAAAAATGTTTTTCTGGGGGTGCCTGGGTGGCTCAGTGGGCTGAAGCCTCTGCCTTTGGTTCAGGTCATGATCCCAGGGTCCTGGGATCGAGCCCCACATCGGGCTCTCTGCTAGGTAGGGAGCCTGCTTCCCCAACTCTCTCTCTCTGCCTACCAGTGATCTCTCTATCAAATGGATGAATTAAATAAAAAAAAATGTTTTTCTGAATGTCTTAAGAATTTATTTTCAAAAATAACTTTGGTATAACCAAACATATTTATTAATCTGATCATGGTAAAAGTTATCAAAGTAGTTATCAAAGCAGATGGCAAGCTCTTAATAAAGTTTGAGAGATTAAAAGAAATTCCATTAAAATCAGTTAAATAGTTATTGGAGATGTTTACTTTCAATATTCTCATTAAGTATGTTAAATATTAAACTATTATGTTTAACTTTTGAGATTCAAGGACATTTATGAAACACAGAGGTAATTTATACATGAGTATAGACACATGAATGCAAAACAACATGCCCTGGATTAGTTTAAAAATAACAAATGATAAAATTCTGCAGCTATTTTCTTCAATTCATATTAACAAAATTTAATATGGTTTTAATTGCTGGGAATAAAATTGCATCTTATTAAAACACTAATACTTTTACAACTGGTATATTAATTTAAAATGTTGCATAAAAGTTTTGAAAAACAAGGATGCCTGGGTGGCTCAGTTGGTTAAGCAGCTGCCTTCGGCTCAGGTCATGATCCCAGCGTCCTGGGATTGAGTCCCACATCGGGCTCCTTGCCTGGCAGGGAGCCTGCTTCTCCCTCTGCCTCTGCCTGCCACTCTGTCTGCCTGTGCTCGCTCTCTCTCTCTCTCTAACAAATAAATAAAAATCTTTAAAAAAAAAAAGTTTTGAAAAACAAACTAGTTTAAAGTTTAATTTTTATAATAATAAAATGAAATGTAAAATTACTTTTTTAAAAGACTTTATTTATTTATTTAACAGACAAGAGAGAGGGATCACAAGCAGGCAGAGAGGCAGGCAGAGAGAGGAAGGAGCAGGCTCCCCGCTGAGCAGAGAGCCTGATGTGGGGCTCAATCCCAGGACCCTGGGATCATGACCTGAGCTGAAGACAGAGGTTTTAACCCACTGAGCCACCCAGGCACCCCAAAATTACTTATTTTTAAAATTTATAACACTACTGCAATAAGATAGTAGGTTAATATAGAGACATTCTCTGTTCCTTTTTGTCTGAAGTCGTTCAAAACAACAAGGTTATTGACAAAATCTTCATCTTACATGTAATAAAGAATCATCTCTCCTCCTTGAATACAATATATAAAAATGAGTTAATAATATAGGTAAAATGAGACCAGGGTAATGCAGATAATGACAGAGATCATTAGACTTTGGATAAAGCCAGAAGTATTCAGTTATCAAAGCAGATGGAAAATTCTTAAGTGTAAAACCAATAAGTTTTTGTTTTAGTGGCAAAGGAAATGGGTTTGAATAATTATTATACAGTGACAAATTATCCTTGAAAAAAAAAAAAGGATTTGGCCAGATGAAGATGTGGCAAAAAGTCAAGTAATTGCTTTACCTCAGAAAAAGCAAAGGCAAAAATTACAAACATAAATCCTATATCATTCAGAGTGTCATTGAGCCAGAAATAATCCCTTGTAAGCTTACATCTGAGCTATATCTGCAGGTA
The DNA here is from genome assembly GCA_003697995.1 of Taxidea taxus jeffersonii. Taxonomy (NCBI): domain Eukaryota; kingdom Metazoa; phylum Chordata; class Mammalia; order Carnivora; family Mustelidae; genus Taxidea; species Taxidea taxus. The sequence continues at coordinate 141,249 of RCUC01134163.1, forward strand.
CAACAGTTGATGAGAAAGTTCTTTATAGAATACAACTTAAGCCTAACATAAGTCCAATATAAACAGATGACTGAATCACAATTTTCCCCAAGTAGCTTATATAAAAGGAACTCCAAGTATGACTAAGAATCACAGCAGGCTCTGGGTCAATCCCCAAATGCACTAAAAGTGAAAATAGAGGGAAAATGTTTAGAATCCAAAAAAAAAAAAAAAAAGGCTAATGAACTATATAAACATGAAAGTATGTCATTGAACGATGAAAATAGTCTTTCATTAAATAATAAGAAGAAAGTGAAATCTGGCTTTCATGATAAATTGCTAAAAGTAAAAGATAAAATTACTTGGGGATAAAATGCCAGGAAAAGAAGACATAAAAACCAAATTGACAAAGGTAAGGGGAAAAATAATAGTAGAGAAAAGTAAAACCAACATGTAAAGGAAGTTTGTGCCTAAAGTTATAAAAACAACAACAAAGCCCCAAAGATTGCATGCTGCTCAAAGTACAGGCAGGGTCATGCAAGACAGTCTCAGAGAAAACTGAACACAATTATACTAAAAATAACAAAGAGTTGAAGGAAGATCATTTTAGTAGACATATAAGCATCACAAAGAAGATCCAACATACTTAAAATCGCTCTTAGGGGAAAAAGCAGCAAAATCAAATATATATTTTTAAAATCTCAAGAAAATGCATGTAATTTGTTTAGTTCAAATTGAAATGTAAGAACGAAATACAAACTGGATTTTAAAAATTAGTATAAAAGGAATTGAAAATATCTCAAAAATTTTAATTGATTAAGTATTGAAATGATACTATTTTAGATATATTGGGTCTAGTTAAAATATCAACACATTAATTTTACATATTTCTTGGTACCTTATTTAATGTGGCTTGTTGAAAAAGAACCAAGGTCCAAAATGGAGTCATTTGTCCTTAAAGCAGCAAACCAAGATTTAACTGCAGATTCAACTGCTCCCAAAAATTATCTTTAAGCAGTCAAACTGAAATTTTCCTATTAGCATGTGAAGTAATCTGCAAAATAAGATACCTGCCATTCCCTTCCTCAAAAAGATGACCCGTCTTGAAACAATCCTTTCTCTTCTTTTGCTGATAAGTTCCTTGCCCCATGTTCCTACTGCCTATAAGAACCTCCTGTTTTGTAAAACTCCTTCAAGCACCTTTCTATTTATTAGAAGGGATGCCACCCAATTCAAGAGTTGTTGAAGAAAAGCCAATTAGATCTTCAAAGGTACTTAATTGAGTTTATGTTCCTTAATAGGCTACATGAAAAATGTATGAAATATGAAATAAGCCTATGTTATATGAGTTATGGGGTTTGATCATTTTCTTACTTGTTTAATTTCTTCCTCCCAACTGAACATTTATACAGACAATCAGGTAGATATGTTTCCCCCGTCTTTAAAGATGATTTTTAAATTCTATTTTAATAAATTAAAAAAAAACAACCTCCCTTTGTCCCTTAATGAACTTTAATTACCATACTATCTCCACTTCTCAGCTAAATTTTTCTGAATGATTACTTTTGTACCCATTTCCACATTACTATTCCCTTCTCAGGAAAGTATGGCTTCTGAACCCATCAATCCATAAAAACTTTTAGCCATATGAATTATGAATCTCATGATAGCTAAGGATTCTGGGTGTTTGAAAGACTGTCTATTGTCTCTCAAGTGTTAACATTTTGAATTTTTTCTCTTTTCTATAATTTTTGTGCTGGCCTCAGCCTATCAATAAGCCATGTCGTGGCTGGACTGGCCCTTGTGGTTCATACTATGATTGCAAGACATTTTCAGCAGTAGCCATCAGGAAACTTTGGAAAAAAATAAAAGTTTACTACTTAAAGAAATTGGAAATTACACAGCACCCCCAAGGCCACACAATGGGGACACAGGTAGAGAAAGAACAAGAGTGAGAGAGTGAGAGAGTCAGCATGACCAGGAGTCTATGGTGGAGGCTTAGGATTTTGCAAACTCCCTTAATTGGTGAATTTAAAACCTAAGAACAGGAATTTAAAGTGCAAGAAAAGGGGTGCCTGGCTGGATCAGTTGGTAGTGAAGGGCCAAAGTGACACCATTCAAGGCAGCAGCCCTTTTGCTGTTTACATTAAGCTGAAGACATTCCAAAGTGGTTCCCACATATGCAAATAAAGGATGGGACAAGAACCAATAGAAATGGTTCCTACATATGCAAATAAAGGATGGGACAAGAACCAATAGAAATGGTTCCTAAATATGCAAATAAGGAATCGGACATGAACCAATAGAGGGTGATTCTCCATATGTAAATGGGACCAAGTGTGAGCCAATCGAGGTTAATTGCCCTATATGCTAACAAAGGGTAGAAAAACAACCAGTAAGGAAAAACTCCCTGTCAGCAGTTTTTCCTAACTGACCAACCCTCCTCAGACAACACAGCTTAAGTCACCTCAGACATCAATCATTTTCAAGGTCACCTACACATGTAACTATGTGACTATGTACTTTTTGCGTGTACAATTGCCTATATAATCTCTGTAAAATTCCAACGGGCGCCTCCTCCTGAACTCCGCTGCATCGGTGTGTGGGACGAGGCCGAGCTGCAGCCCGCCCGCCTGAATAAAGCCTTGCTTTTGCATTTCGGAACGTCTGGCTCTCGGTGGTCTTTTTGGTGGTAGTCTTATGATCTGGGCATAACAGTAGAACATGTGACTCTTGATCTTGGGGTCTTGAGTTCAAGACTCACGTTGGACCTAGAGGTTACTTACAAATAAAATAAGGTACAGGAGGAGAAAAACCAAAGTGGATCAAGTGGTCAGTTATTAAAATCAAATAAGACCTCTAAAACCAAGGAGCTCATTGAGGTAAGGGGGCCTGACTCTTTATCTAGTCCTGATGCTGTCAATGTGTTTATTCCAGATAGCCTTCTTTGGAATGGATGCCACTTTGAAGTGGGTAACTTGGTAATCAAAACTTAAATCAGGCACTTGCATTACAAAAGGAGCCAACTGTCAGGCTCAGATTACTACCTAATGTATCCATTTGCCTCACATTTGCACCTGAGATCTCTGTTGTCTTTGCAGACAGGTACTTCCCTGTTTGTGTTTATTGTTATTATACAAAGCTATTTTTTGAAGTGTGGGAAAAACCTAATTAAAACATACTTTATTGCTCATATAACACTAACAACCAAAAAAAAAAAATAATAACTAACAACCATTGTGCCTTTCTGTATACCAAGCAGAATTCTAGCATTTTACCTACACCAACATGTTTAATCTACACAACAATCTTATTAACTATTATTTTCACTTGACAGGTAATACATGGCTCAAAAACCATTAATTAATTTTTCAGCAATTGCACAGATTTTAATTAATAAATCATCATCTCATGCTAAGTAACTATTCCAGAGTTTGTGCTCTGAACCACTCTACTGTATTTTCAATCCACATGCTAAAGAATTCCAGGGAGCTGAATTGAGACATAGCTCTGGCAAAGATTTAAGCAATGGAATACTGACTCTGCCCATCTTGTAACTTTATTTTCTTATATATTGGCTCTCTTTGCCAATAAACCCTAGAATTTGGAGGCTTACATGATCTGTAGTCCTTGTGATAACAGAAAGAAGACAGCTCTTTCTTTCAGGATCAGATCAATGGTCCAGAAAGGGATTAAAAACACACTCATTTTTAACTTACTCCCACTGCTTAGCTCTGCATCCAGGTATATGAGCCCTTTGGGCCAGGCCTGAATATTTCAAAGCCCAAGCTTATGAAATAAGCAGCATCTGAACCATATCACCTGACCAAGGTCAGTACAGACAATACTATTCACTGTTCTCATAACCACATCATTAAGTATGCTTGGAATAGTAGAGGTCTACTAAGTATTAGGAAAAAGATAAAGAAGCACAACCTCAATATTAGTGCTGTAAATTGATATATTGACCTGCAATTCTGATTAGATTGTTTTTCTAAAATAAATAAGGCTGCGCTAAAACCTAAAAGATGATGAAATGGAGCATGAAGATGAAAGAGAAACAACACAGGTAGAGTAACGAAAGAATGATGCTTGAAGTGAGAAAATGAATAAATTAGGAGGAAAAAAAGACATTTTAAATGTGGTGCTATTTTTAATTATGGAGAATATGTCGAGAAGTGCAATTGCTGAATCATATAGCAGATCTGTTTTTAGTTTTTTCAGGAATCTCCATATTGTTTCCACAATGGCTAAATCAGTTTACATTCCCACCAATAGTGTGTATGAAAGTTTCCCCTTTCTCTTCATCCTCACCAACACTTGCTACCTTTTGTCTTCTTGACATATGATCCAGTAATTCCACTTCTAGATATATACCCAAAGGAAATGAAAACAAAATATTGAGGAAATATCTACATTCCCATGTTTATTGCAGCATTATTCACAATAGCCAAGACATGGAAATAATCGAAGTCCCTGTCAGTGGATAAATGGATCAAGATGTTATACATCGTACACACATATAGTAGAATGTTATTGAGTCATGAGAAAGAAGAAAATTCTGCCATTTGCAACAACATGGATGGACCTTGAGGTCATTACACTAAGTGAGGTGGTCAGACAGAGAATGACAAATACTGTATTATATCGCTTATATGTGGAATCTAAAAAAACCCAAATTCATAAAAGCAGAGAGTAAAATGGTGGTTCTCGGGAGCCAGGGGTAGAGGAATGGGGGGATATAGTTTAAGTTTACCACAAGTAGTAGGTAAGTCCTAGAGATTTAATGCATAGTAAGGTGAATTTAGACAACAACATGATATTATAATTCTCCAATATTGCTAAGAGTCTTAATTATTCCAACCACAAGAAAGATGTGATCATTATATGACATGATAGAAGTGGATCACTACAGTGGCAATCATATTGCAATACATAAATGTGTCAAATTAACATGTGCAGGTAAAATTCATATGATGTTATATGTCAAATATATTTCAATAAAAATGTGGTTCTACATTTTAAAGATTCTACATTTTAAAGAGGTTTACTTTATATATATATATATATACGTATACATACATATATATAACATATTGAGCTAACTTGACTATATGCTTCCCTTATCTCTAAAATATATGAAATTATAGTCACAGTTAAAATTATTGAAGCATACTTAAATGGAATTTTAAGAGAAAATAAAGCACTTTTCAGCAAAATGCATGGAAAACATCATCATCCTAAAATTCTTGGTCGTATGAGTCCATTTTTGCATATTTTGTCCGGAAAAGATCCTTAGAGACTGGTAACTAGGTATAGATGTTGCACAAAAGAAGAGTAAGTAGGTAAACATGCATGTGAATTTCCCTACATTTACATGTTACTTACATCATTTTAATAAATCAGTTTATAGTGACTTTCAATAAATAAAAGCATAATTTTTGAATTGACTTGAATGTGTAATTCTTTGAAATAGTTACTGCAGCCAGAAGGAGAAAATCTGGTATGAAGTCATTTGTGTGTGTGCTAGCCAGCTTCCTATATTAAAACTTCAAAATAAAATGAATGATTTATGGTCCCTAGAAAAATGCCATTTTTAGATTTGAAATGTCACTTATACTTTTCTGTCCATTCAATTTGCTTCCCTCTTTTGCACTTAAATACATTATTCTCTTACCTCACCCATAAATATCATGGCTTTATATCACCATTCCAAGTAGTTTCACAGCACTGGGGGGAATATCTTACAAAAAATTGTTTTAAGAAAACCATTGAATTTACTTAAATATTCTATTAAGGGGAAGAATGTAGCAATAGATCTATTGAATTTTCTTCTCAGGATCCTAGATTGTCTGATCAATCTAGGTTTATATATATTTTACCAAAAAGCCAGCTAGAAAATTATTTTTCTTTTTTGTTATTTTTAAAACTTACTCAGTTTTTCTACATGAAAGTAATTACTTCACATGAGAGAAGTCATTGGTTTTAGTCCTTGTTTTTCTAACATAATATTTTTTAAAACGCAAAATGTTTTGGTTGCTAATGCCTAAACATATATAACCCTACCTTAATCAATTATATTATTGCATTTGTTGTTTTTTTATTTTGATTTGATTTTTTGGTAAATTCTATAATTTCTATCATTGTATCATTTTGAATTATTGTATTGTATTGTATTGGGTTATTATAAATATGTATGTGCATACACATGTGTACTTTTCCAAAGATGAAAGAAAAAATTAATAAGACTTGAATTTTGCCTTTCAATGTGATATTGGCCTCCATAATAATTTTTAATAGAGCACTACAAGGTCTAGAGAGATTATTTTAAAATATTATATATCAAAAACTTCCATTCAGTGAGATTTTTAAAATTTTCACTTGAAATCCAAAATTTTTCACATTTGAGTGGGTAATAGTCTAAAGCAGAACTGCATTCATTGCTAATAGTTCTGGGATAAGGGATGGCCAACTATTAAAATCCATTGTGTGGATTGTTTATATTTATGAAATAAATTCAGAAATGAATGAGTCATTTAGCCAAGAATTCAAAACAATTTTTTTTAAGATAAATTCCCCCAAAACAGTTAAAAGTCAAAATAATGTCTTGGGCCCATAATTCCTGGAAAAATATTCTTGGGAATTCAAGAAATAGAAGGACTGCTCAAGGGCAAAGGCTTCAGCCAAAGAAAAACCAGCTGAATGTTTGTCATCTCAGCACTGGGATGGAGGAGGCCAGGATCCAGGGTCCTGCTTCTTGTGAGGAAGGACTTCACCTTTGTACCATTTGTTACCAACAGAATTTGAATCCTTTAAGTTTCTCCAAATGAACCAGTATTCAGGTTTGACTTGAGATTTATAACTGACACCTTCAAACCAAAATTTCTAAGATGTACGCTTAACCTTGTTTTTTGTTTGTTTGTTTTTTGACAGAGAGAGATCACAAGCAGGCAGAGAGGCAGGCAGAGAGAGAGGGGGAAGCAGGCTCCCCGCCGAGCAGAGAGCCCGATGCGGGGGGGCTCCATCTCAGGATCCTGGGATCATGACCTGAGCCGAAGGCAGAGGCTTAAACCACTGAGCCACCAGGTGCTCCTATGCTTAACCTTGTTATCAAGACCGAGAATCTACTGTGGCCTCCCTTGTGAAGGAGGCAGAAGTTCAACATATGTTTATTTTTTACTGAAATGTTCAGAACCACATTTTACGAAATGCTTTGTCTCATTTGTTATTGTTTCTGGGACGAAAAGCATTCACTTGTTTTAGTTTGAAAATAGAATAACATGCTAATTAGGGTTTATTTTGAAAAGTTGAATTCAATTTAAGTGTAGGACAGTATCTTGTAAAGTAACGTAACAGTCAGAGGTAGTTATTTTTGATCAGAGATTATATCCGTATCATTCATTTTCTAAGATTCCTTATTAATAACTATCTTTAGCTTACATATATTCAGAAACTGTTGTTATTATTTGCGTTTCCATTATATAGTGTCAAAGAACTTAGTTGCATACAAAATACTTAAACCGAAAACAACTCAAGGAGGGATGATGTAAGCTGTCCAAACTTGTAATATACTCAGCTGAGGAATGGAATTTTCTTAGGCCAGACAAGGTGCTGAATGGGACAATAAATCAAGCTTCTGAAGGAAGGCAATTGTGAATCCTTAATACTCAGACACAGATTATACATGTTATACAAATATATGTGAGAGCATAGTAGAAACATTTCCACATGGGCACAAATTCCAAGTTTTGTCCTTGTATACCTTAACTGAGCAAGTTAATTGAAAGTGAATTATAACAAAATAAGGGAGAAAATTACAAAGGAGGAGAAAAGATTACAGAGAAGCTGTAACCCAAGAGTTCAAGGGAGGGAAGTCAGAAGATGACGACTGTGCAGCAGGTATGTGGAGAGCGTTCACTGTGAATACAGCAATGCAGGGAGGGCTTTGACAGATTAGAATTTCTATGCACTAGGTGATCATAATGCGGTAAAGGTGCACTGGCCGTAGATTAATGAGAAAAAGACTATTAGAACTCCAAGAAGGGAAACTTCGAAAGAAAAATATGCCCCAAGTATATATAAAGCAAATATAATGTGGCATTAGACCAAACAATTAAGTATACATAGGACAAATGATTTCAGCCAATATTAGTACTAACATTGTTCTCTTTTGAGATACACGGAGCTCCTACATCATTTATACACACAAAACAGTGAGATTGAAGACACACACTTTGGAAATATCTGAAGTCAAAATAATGCAGTTTGTTGTTTGTAATATTTTTTGTTATGGTGTGGGAAATATTATTGGTTGGTTTTTAATTCCTTATCAGGGCTCTACATTTCTTTTTGAGATGGTTTCTTTGTTTTTCTAAGTCTTCGCTGCCTGCTATAATCATCACAACATCTTCTCTAGAAATATTGGCTTTGTTTTTGGCCAAGCTCGTTCCCATCATAAAGCTTTGATCTAGCTACTATTTTAGAGTCCAAACCTTCCCAGGTTGGCATGAGCTGTTTTGTCCTGCCAATCAATTTTCAGCTTGAAAGTCTTTTCATAGAGGCTTTCTCTGATAACCGGATCTAAAACAGAAATTCTTCTATTGTATGGTATGTAAACTTTGTGTAGGTAGAAGCCTTGTGTGGATGTAAGTTTTTATGACTATCAGGGAGTTGCTAATTGTTTATAAGTGTATTTTTAGCTGCTTTATAAGAATCTGCCAAATTATTTTCCCCAATCAATTGCATCATTTTATATTCTCAACAAGAGTGAATAAGAGGTCTAATTGTGGGCGCCTGGGTGGCTCAGTGGGTTAAGCTGATGCCTTCAGCGTAGGTCATGATCTCAGGGTCCTGGGATCGAGTCCTGCATCAGGCTTTCTGCTCGCCAGGAAGCCTGCTTCCCTCTCTCTCTCTCTACCTGCCTCTCTGCCTACTTGTGATCTCTCTCTGCCAAATAAATAAATAAAATCTCAAAAAAAAAGAAAAAAATGAAAAAAAGAAGGGGTCTAGTTGTTCCACTCTCTCAATAGCGCTTGGTATTAATAAATCTCTTAATTTTAGCTATTTTAATGGGTATGTGATACTATATATTTATGGTTTATAGTTTGCATTTCTCTAAGATTAATGATGTTGCATATCTTTCCATGTGCTTATGCATTAGGGGTGTGTGTGTGTGTGTGTGTGTGTGTGTGTGTTTGCGCTGCTCAATCTTTGCACATTTCCTTTAAATCTAGTTGCTTATCCTATAGCTGCATTCAAAGAATTATCTATATATTTAAGATACAAGTGCTTTGTCAGATACACGTTTGGACAAAATTTTTCTTCCAGTCTCTTTCCTGCCTTTCCATTTTTTGTATCACTAATTTCGAAGAGTTGGTGTTTGTTTGCTTTAACTTTTGACTGTGTCAAGTTTATCAGTCCTTTTATTTCATTGCTTGTGCCTTTGTGTCCTATCTCAGACATTTGGCATACATCCGGGGGGCAAAAATGTTCTCTTGTGTTTTCTCCAAGAATCTTTAGAGTTTTATTTAGATCTCTGACCTATTTTGAGTACTTTTTCTGCAAATAGTTAGAGAGAAGGATTGTGGTTCACTTTTTCCAAACTTTTTTTTCTCTTTCTGGGACCATTTGTTCTTACTGAGGGGCTTTTAAAAAATAATTCCCTTTTATATTTTAAGTTCTACTATCTTCATCTAAGAAGACAGCCCAATGCATATGGCTTATTAAAAAGAGCGAACAGTCAGGAGAGGAAGACAAAGAAGCCAGATCATATCCTTTAACTTGGATGCTTTAACTTTATCCTGAAAGATGGGGAGCCAATGAAGAATTTTAAGAAATGACACAGTCACATTTATACTTTAAAACACATTCTGGCTTCAGTAAGCAGGAATAATATATATGGTTTGCTGCTATCTCTCCTTTGTAGTACTAAATATTTATTTGTTCCACAATACCAAAAAAGAAATACAAAAGCATTTAAAGAACACTTGAAGAAATAGTTATAAATGAATTCAGTTATTCTGAGCATTAATCATTGTCATCTTACTATGTTAAACACTCAGTAGCTTAATTCAGTGCACTCGAATTCTACATTTCCTAGGAGGTAGAACTGTGGGGAATAAATGTATACTGTTTTATCAAGGAAAGTAAGAGTTAACTTTTTATATATTTGTAATTGGTAAGATTTATTTTAATATAGAATGAACTATTAAATATAGACCATATATTATACATATATATGTATGTGTGTGTGTGTATATATATATATTATATATATATATATATATATATATAAAGATTTTATTCATTTGACAGAGATCACAAGTAGGCAGAGAGGCAGGCAGAGAGAGAGAGAGAGGAAGGGAATCAGGCTCTCTGCTGAGCAGAGACCTTGATGCGGGGCTCCCTCCCAGGACCCTGAGATCATGACCTGAGCTGAAGGTAGAGGCAGAGGCGTTAACCCACTGAGCCACCCAGGCATATATTATATATTTATGTGAGTAAGCAAATACAAGTAAGCATTTGGTATGTGTTCATGCATACTATTTGAAGCCAGAGCCAGAAAATAAGCAATAGCTTTGTAACATGTAGATAGATCATTCTATATTTCCATAGTGGGTAATAATAAACCTATCTGTAGTAGTCAGTGTCTTTACAGAAGGGGCTAGGAGAAGACAGGAGGAGAACAGGAAGGTGATGGAGAAAGAGGAGAACAAGAAGGGGGGAAGAAAGAGGTGACTTTTTGTAGGAGGTGGATTATGTAAGCCTGCCTCAACTCCAAGGGAAAACAAAATTCAAAATGCTATAATGTACTAAATTCTCCCAATTTACATTCTGAGGATCATTTACATACCTCAAAGGAGGACTAATTATTTAATTTTAGGCAAATTGATAAGTAGATGGAATATGGTACCATTCAAATATGAAATCATTAATAATTGTAGAATTTTTTAAAAAGATTTTATCTATTTATTTGACAGACAGAGACCACAAGTAGGCAGAGAGGCAGGCAGAGAGAGAGAGAAGAGAAAGCAGGCTCCCCACTGAGCAGAGAGTCCGATGCGGGGCTCGATCCCAGGACCCTGAGACCTGAGCCAAAGGCAGAGGCTTTAACCCACTGAGCCACCCAGGCGCCCCTTGTAGAATGTTTGTAAGATGTTTTACACAATATAAATTCATTATCATGAATCAGGATGTGTGCTCATCAAGCAAGAGCCTAAATATTTGATTCATCAGAAGACTTTTAGGGAAAGCTTTGAAGATGTATTACATTAATCATTTTGTCATATGATAATCACACTAAGTTTGATTCTATACATTCTTTTACATGTGGTTTTTAGTGATATCAAGTGAATTTAGCAGAGGTTTAACAGAAATGCCAACTCCACAAAGTCAGAGTTTTCAAGAACTAATGTTATTAAGGAACACAGAGAATGTAGTTTCAAGTATTCTTGCTTGGCAAAAGTTTGGAATGACGTTTTAACTCAAGAGCATATAAAAATGATTATAGTTTATAATTTATTCAAGAAATTACTTTGTTATTTTGCTCAGAATTCTGTAAAATCCTAAAAAATTTCTCTAGTAATCATTTTATTTCTTTTTGTCCATTTTCTAACTATAATATTTTTTGTAGGCTTTGGTCAAGAATGGAATTCAATAGGACATTGGGATTTACAAAGATGTTGAAAGACTGACAGATAAAAATTCAATTTATCACTGTTTTAGAAGAAAGCAGTTTAAAACAGCTCACTGGGAAGCTGTGACAGTTTCCCTGTAACTCAGGCAAATTCCACCTGTCACATTAAGCAACAGCAATGTGGGTGGATCAGGACACTCACCAGGAAGCTGAAGTGTCTGGTAAAACTTCCTCTGAGAACCTTGTTCTTCTTTTGCTACCTCCTAATCTTGCATTCTTACCGTTCATTGGCAATCCCTAATCTGAACCTGTGGGAAACAATGTCTGAACAATGTAGTTCTCACTTCTCTTCAATGATAAAGAAATCTTTAAAAAGTTTTGGGTTAAAAGAGGTGATATTGGTAGAAAATGAATAATCTCAAGTATTAACTTTTGTTTCTCCTTCTTTTTTTTTTTTAAGATTTTATTTATTTATTTGGCAGAGAGAGAGATCACAAGGAGGCAGAGAGAGAGGGGGAAGCAGGCTCCCCGCTGAGCAGAGAGCCTGATGCGGGGCTCGATCCCAGGACCCCGAGATCATGACCTGAGCCAAAGGCAGCAGCTTAATACACTGAGCCACCCAGACACCCCTGTTTCTCCTTCTAAATAGTGGAAATTTTAAACTAAATCAGTTAAATGATTAAATTATTGATAATGGGATAATTAAATAATTAGATAGCATAACATCATTAAAATATTTTTGCACATTTTAATATACAAATCACATGATTTATGAATTTAAAATTTCTCACCTGATATTCAAAGCATTTAAAAAAGTAATTTAGCCTATTTTCTTAAACTTATCTCCTACCATTTCCTAAACTGTTTAATCAGCACCAGCTTTCCCTACTCATATGTGTTTCCTCTTGCTAGCCCTCTACTTGAATGAATTAGCCTTATGATCTAGTCTTCAGTTAATCTAAATTTCACCTATACATCAAATTCATTGTTCTCAGTTGACCTGAAGATGGTATGAACCTTATTCAGTTGCTGATTTGGGGAGATCTTAAAAAACTTTGTAGGAGGATTGCACTGTAAATTCAAATCTAGCCTTTCCAAGTGTTCGGTTGTTTTTGTTGTTGTTTTTAATACGCCTTTATTCTTCCTGCACAACTCCCAGCCAGTGTTTATTGAGTATTTAACTAATCTCAGGTGCTCTTATTGGGATTAGGGACCCTGGCTACCTGAATGTAGTATCTGCACTAATTCAATGGTTAAATCTTAAATGATTCTGATAAAGGTCCTAGAAGAGAAAATTGTATATGATTCCAACAAGGAGTGGTGGTATTTTCACTATTATTTTCTGTCACATAGTGTAAAGTCCTAAAGGCCATTGCTCATAAGTGGATTTTATGTCTAGGTTTCCTCTGCACTGCATGGTATGGGACACAGTTCTCTCAGAAAATTTCAGCTTGATAGTCCAGAAATACTTGAGGTCTATATTCAGAGTAGGATTGGTGAATGATCAAAGAAGTAGCAGACTCTTTTTGATCTCATTCTCCCACTCAGCTTTATCAGGAAAAAAGAAAGTAACAAACAAAAATAATGTTAGTTTATTTCTTAACTGACTTCAGAATGAATTCCTCAGTTGGTTAAATATTTGGAATCGAAAGTGATATTATTGATTAACACTCATAAATCAGTCATATTTATAATTTCAGAAATTATTTATTTTTTCCTATAGTTAAAAAACTTTAAATTATCTTATATTTATCTTCAGTAGTACCCAACATACCATCTTATAATTTATGCTTCTGGTATACATGATATAATGGCAATATATTATATATAATACAGCATATATACTGTATTATAAGGTATTATTTATGGATATACAACTATAAAACATATAAATATTTATACTCTGTTTTCTTTTAATGTTGGACCCTGTATTTCCATTCACACACGGACACACACACACACAAAAGTTCTATGTACAGCTTATATAATTGGATAAACAACCACATTGTGTGTTGTTTCTGTAAATATTGGAGTCTTCCAAGAGGATTGTTTAGTTGGTTGAATACTTTGATACATGACTTGAGAAGCATAGTTAAGTAACAATAAATGGTTGCTAAGCTGCTTTTATTATTTAAAAAAAAAATTTTTTTTTTATTTGTTAGAGAGAGAGAGAGCACAGGCAGAGGCAGAGGGAGAAGCAGGCTCCCCGCCGAGCAAGGAGCCCGATGTGGGACTCTATCCCCGGACGCTGGGATCATGACCCGAGCTGAAGGCAGCCGCTTAACCAACTGAGCCACCCAGGCGTCCCTGCTAAGCTGCTTTTAGAAAACCTTAAGTTCAACTAACGTTAAGCTTTAATTTTGCTGAATAGATTATGCAGTTTATATAAAGTTCACAGTTTATTTGCTTAGTACAATAGTGTCGTATGGAAAACTTTGGTCTCAAAATATAAGAGGGGAAAGAGAGATGATATGACTAGAAGCCAGAAACAAAATAATTCCATTTAATTTTTCTTAATGTTGTAAAATATAAATCTCCAAACTGTATAATGTAAATTTTATTAACTGTTAATGAGTTGTGAGTTTGTTCTTTTTTTTTTTTCTCTCTCTCTCTCTTTTTTTTTTTTTTTAATTTACCTTTACGATCATCAAGGGCAAGGTTATGACAAATGCTAAGTGCTGCTTCATGGTAAGTGAGCTGATAATAGAAAATGCCCATTTAGATCCAGTCATTCTAGCCCAGTCTATGGTACAGATTTACTGAGCACTCTGAACTTGTTTATTTACTGAGCACTCTGAACTTGTTTGTGTATATATGCAAAATAATTCTATTTTTCTCCAGTAATTTTCACTAAATTTCCGTTACTTTCCCTTTTAGTCCATTAATGATATTTAAAGTTTGGCACATTAAAACACATACTTTGCAATGCAAATTACCTTAGAGACATAAAATAGAGAGTGTAGAATATCTAGTTCAACCTATTTCAATATAAAACTTCAGTTTCATATACAATCCAACACTAGTCTCCTCTGTTTCCAGTACCTGCCAGATTCTCCCTGGAGGCTTAGATGGTGTCTTAACTGTTTTCACTCCTCTTTCTTCACACTCGTCTGCCTCTAACTATTCCAGAGTCGGGAGGGGGGAAAGAAAAATTTGGAAGACATAGTCATTTCCTAATGCTGCCATAACAAAGTACGACAAACAGGTGGCTTAAAGAAATGAAAATGCATTTTCACAAATTATGCTGGAAGCTAGAAGTCTGGAATGAAGGGCGATCTTGTTCCTTCTGAGGTGTTTGAGGGAGAATCTGTTCTGGGCTCTTTCCTAGTTTTATGGTGATGACCAACAATCACTGTTATTCTTTGCCTTGTAGATGCATTACTCCAATCTCTGCCTAACTCTCCCCCATATCTCTGTGTCTTCTTTTTTTTTTTTTCTTTTTTTTTCTCTCTGTGTCTTCTTATAAGAACACCAGTAGATTGGATTAAAAGCTCACCCTACTCCAAATGACCTTATCTTAATGAAATACACCTATAGGGACCCTATTTCCAGATAAGATCACATTTTGAGGTACTGGGCGTTAGTATTTCAACACAGATTTTCCTGGGGGCATAATTCAATCCATACAGAAGAAACGTACATAAAAATAAAAGCAAAAAATCCTTTGCTTAAATGCTATAATATTCTCTTAGCTTTCTAATGGAAAGTATGTATGATTTTCCATGCAATGGATTCTCTCCATTGCATGATCTCCGACATGGGAAATTTGTTCATTAGCTAACCCCCAACTCAACACCTGCCTTTCTGGTCTATTCCACAGCCTTCTCCTGTTGGCATGTCCTTATCTGACAGCTCACATTCTGAGTGGGTGACCATTAACCGTACCTAACAATTTTCAACCTAAACCGCGGGAAACACAGCCTTTGCTTGACCAAATCATGGGACTATCAGCTGATCCATTGTTTTCTTTCTGCCCTGTCATATCTTTCAGATAATTTTTTTTCCACTCGCTCAAATTCCTACAGAATTCTGATCAACAAATTCATTCACTGAATAATAACCAAGTCGGAAATGAATGGCCTAGCTTTCAAACAATCGCCCTTTTCTCTGAGGGTGTTTATTTTATAATCCACCTCTTTGACTAGGCAGCGGGAAATGTTTCATAAGATTTGACCATTCTGTTCATGTTGAGTAACAGATAAAAGGCAGATTTTTGTTTGTTTGTTTGTTTTTGTTACATCTCTAGATAAAAGAAAGCTGCCAGGCAGGGCTGCAACTCAGCATAACGTAATAATGAGCTGGAGCTGCAAAGGGCAGGAGTCCCTACAGCAAGCAACATCTGGTTAGCTAGATTCTCTGAGCAACTTGTGAATTGCCAATCTGAATAATTTCAGAGGTTCTGGGGCAAGTGACTTTCCCTAGTTGTCTGGCACTGTCCGTGGGGCAATTAGGGTGGGTTGTGGTAGCTCCAATTATAAGAGTCCTACAGGGGAAGTGGGTGGGGCTGTGGACTCAGTGGCTGCTCAGAAAGGGAAACGAACTAACTGGCTTCAGCACTGGATCAGGAGAGCATCATTAAAAAAACAAAACAAGGGGCGCCTGGGTGGCTCAGCGGGTTAAAACCCCTGCCTTGGGCTCAGGTCATGATCCCAGGGTCGTGGGATCGAGCCCTGCATCGGGCTCTCTGCTCTGCGGGCAGCCTGCTTCCTCCTCTCTCTCTCTGCCTCTCTGCCTACTTGTGATCTCTGTCTATCAATAAATAAATAAATCTTAAAAAAAAAAAAAAACACAAGAACTGCATTACAGGAAAGAACCTTACTCTTAACCATAATGAAAAGGCTAAAGGAATGGTCTCTCACCAAAATCACCATGTGCTACTGGTGCTATGTCTTCTTTAATTTGCTTGATTGGGGTATCTTAGCTTACATCATCCCTGATATCCTTCCAGTCTGAGGAGTGTGCATTTTGGTGCCTCTTGACTGTCTCCTTTACACTTTGGTGTTACTCTGATCCTACTTTTTTCAGCTTTGGAGTTTTAGTAAAGAGCTTTTCATCTGTTTGCGAGGAAAGAAAATAATCCATTCAGCTTCCTTTTTCTGATGGCGCTTAGTAGGCTCTATGTGTTTAATAAGATACATTCTGATTAATAAAACCAATATTCCCTGCTAAGAAAGAGAACACTAATTCCTGGGAAACAAAGATAAATTTACCTCTCTCTGATTTATCTCCTTCAACCCTAAGTATTCTTCAAAATCTTTTATGTTTGCAGCAGATAGAAAAGCATCACTGGCCAGCCCATTACTGAATAAATGGTGTGTTCGGTTCTCTTCAAATGATCAAGATTTAAGACTCTTCTCAGGAGAAGCTTTTTGCAATAATTTTAAAATCAAGGCAGAGGAATCTCTGAGACCTTCTGAGCATTCTCCAGGTGAAACAATAAAGCACCTTGGAAAGGGTTTTCTTTCAACTTCTTTCTCCTATTACTCCACTGTCTATCTAGTATCTTCAGAGTTTATGTGGCTTATAAAGACAAGAGAAATGAAGGAAGGGTGATATTTCTTTCTTAACATTCTAGAACAACAGTGACTAAAGATTTTTCCTTAGAATACTAGTCACTCGGTTGCTCTAAAAATATAAATGGAGTGTGGGGGAGAAAGTAGGAGTCCCTAGCCAGACAATTTTGGGAAATTCTACTTCAACAAAAGGAAAAAAAATTCTTTTGCAGCTTTGTAACATGATTTAAAATGTGAAATTATAAGAAGAATTTTGCAGCAAATTTGCCACTTAACATATAAATCAGACATTAAAATTTTCTGACCACGGTTGTTTCCAACAGATAATATTTTAGTGATTCTAGTGGACACTTTTTCAGGGTTTAACATCTTTGGACTTGGGAAGCATAGTGAATTTGTTAAAATCTCATTCTCACCATTGTTTAGGTGACAGTACTGACATTTTTATCGTTGTTTGTATGTGCTTGAACTTCCTCATGACTTTTCATGTTGCCATCACTTCAGTTTGGTTTTGTGAATTATTGTTATGCTTTTGTTGAATTTAACTGTCACTTAAAATTTTTCCCATTTGTTTTCTGAAATATCCCATGGAAACCATCTATTTAGACAAAGAGAGAGCCGTAAGTATTTGCAGAATAGATCTCATTAGCTTGAAAGAGCAACCAGGAGAAAAGAGTGGAACACTTTAAGACACGCTGAATCACTTGCCTTATAATTATATAAAATCTAAGCAGTTTTAATATATGGCCATGGCTGTTACTAAAATTGGACTCTCTCTGGGGTGCCTGGATGGCTCAGTGGGTTAAAGCCTCTGCCTTCGGCTCAGGTCATGATCTCAGGGTCCTGGGATCAATACCCGCATTGGGGTCTCTGCTCGGCAGGGAGCCTGCTTCCCCCGCCCTCTCTCTGCCTGCCTCTCTGCCTACTTGTGATCTCTGTCTGTCAAATAAATAAATAAAATCTTAAAAAAATAAATATAAAATAAAATTGGACTCTCTCTCTCTCTCCTTAAACACATGTGGAAGTGGCACTGAAAATTTGTATTAAATTGATACATGTGAAATATAAACAATCCTTGATTAAACATAACTGATAGAGAGGTTACTTTTATAGTTTATACAATAAACAATTAAAAGATTTTTAAGATTTTACAGATTTTAAGGTTTATTTACTTATTTTATTTTATTAGAGAAAGAGAACAAGAAAACAGGTGGGGAGGGCAGAGGAAGAGGGAGAGAGAGAATTCCCAGCAGACTCCCTACTGAGTGTGGAGCCCAGTGCAGGCTGGATCTCAGGACCCTGAGATCATGAGCTGAGGTGAAATCAAGAATCTGGCACCTAACCAATTGAGCCACGGAGGTATCCCAAACATGTTTTTAAGATTTTTTTTTTTTTTTATCCATTTGAGAGAGAGAGAGAGAGAGAATGCACAAGGAGGGGGAGAGACAGAAGGAGAGGCAATCTTCCCACTGAGCAGGAAGCCTGACTTCAGTTTGAATTCCAGGACCCTGGGATCATGACCTGAGCCGAAGGCAGATACTTCACAAACTTGGCCACCGAGGAGCCCCACCCAAACATGTTTCAATTAAACACACACACACACACACACGCACGCAAGAAAATGATGCATAATAATTTTTTACTTTGAAAATTACATAATAAAATTGTCACAATGTTTTCCTCTGAACAGATTATGCCAGTTGCTTATGCTCAAGGTATAAGACAATAAGGTGGATTCAGAGAGATAAGGGAGGGGTAGTGCAGTATTTAATTATTTATTTATTAAAAGATTTTATTTATTTATTTGACACAGATTGAGAGAGAGAAAGAGAGATCACAAGTAGGCAGAGAAGTAGGCAGAGACCGAGAAGCAGGCTCCCTGCTGAGCAGAGAGCCCGATGCAGGACTCCATCCCAGTACCCCGGGATCATGACCTTAGCCCAAGGCAGAGGCTTTAACCCACTGAGCCACCCAGGCACCCCTAAGTGCAGTATTTAACTGGATTATCAGAGAAGGCCCGTTGAGAAGCAGAAATTTGAACAGGCTTCAAGGAGAAGAGGGAGTTCGCCATTTAAAATAATACTCCAGGGGCGTATGGGTGGCTCAGTGGGTTAAAGCCTCTGCCTTCGGCTCAGGTCATGATCCCAGGGTTCTAGGATCAAGCCCCACATTGGGCTCTCTGCTTAGCAGGGAGCCTACATCCCTTCTTCTCTTTCTCTGCCTACTTATGATCTCTGTCTGTTATATAAATAAATAAAATCTTAAAAAAAAAAATAACATTCCACTCTTCACATCCCCCCTACCCCCAGCAACCCTAGTTTGTTTTGTGAGATTAAGAGTCTCTCATGGTTTATCTCCCTCCCAATCCCATCTTGTTTCATGGACACTGGGGAGGATATGTGATATGGTGAGTGCTGTGAAGTGTGTAAGCCTGATGATTCACAGACCTGTAACACTGGGGCAAATAATACATGATATGTTAATAAAAATAGTTAATTAAAAATACCTGGCACAGGGGCACCTGGGTGGCTCAGTGGGTAAAGCCTCTGCCTTCGGCTCAGGTCATGATCCCAGGGTCCTGGGATAGAGCCCGACATGGGCTCTCTGCTCGGCAGGGAGCCTGCTTCCCTTCCTCTCTCTCTGCCTGCCTCTTTGCCTACGTGTGATCTCTGTCAAATAAATAAACAAAAATCTTAAAAAAAAAATACCTGGCACATAAAAAGAATAAATGAATGAATGAATAAATAAATAAATAAATAAATAAATAAAATAGATTTACATTACAGGCAGCAGAGCAGCCACTAGTAAGGCCTTAAGGTAGAAAAGTAATTGACATACGTGACAGAAAACAAGGAACCAAGAGATATTGGAGTAGGGTCAGTGAGGGAGAGTTGAGTAGGAAATGACTTCAGAGACATAATGGAGAGCAGATCATCTAGAATGTCTGTCTCACTTTGCCTATTATTATTCTTATTTTAACTCTGAAAATCCTCTCAGTAAGCCCCTCAGTCCAGGCAATCAAGACATTTGACTGCCGGAGTGCCCTCTAGGGATCTGTAGGATAATTAAAGATTGTAAATAGAGGAGTCAATGATAACTCCTGTGTGTTTGGCCTGAGCACCTGGCATGACGGAGTTAACTATCAGCTGAGATGGACTCTGGGCGGGATACATTTGAAGGGAAAGAGTACATTTGGGGAATGTTAAATCTGATGTACCTGTAGGATATATGAGTTTAGATTATATAAGTTTAGAAATCACGAGAGTAATGTTGGGAATCATTTGCCTACATAGGGTATCAAAGTTATGAAGCTAGGTAACTGAGAAGGGATTATAGAAGTACAAGAATAAAAAGAGAGATGAATACTAAGTCACAGAGAACACATTAAAGATCAATGGCAAACTCAATTTCTGATCCTGAAAGTACAATATACAGTTCAGTTTTTCTTAACATTATGTATTCTTTTAATTTTTTTTATTTTATTTTTTTTAAAGATTTTTTATTTATTATTTATTTGACAGAGATCACAAGTAGGCAGAGAGGCAGGCAGAAAGAGATGAAGGGAAGCAGGCCCCCTGCCATGCAGAGAGCCCGATGTGGGGCTCGATCCCAGGACCCTGGGATCATGACCTGAGCCGAAGGCAGAGGCTTTAACCCACTGAGCCACCCAGGCGCCCAACATTATGTATTCTTTTTAAAGAGACCAAGCTCTCTTTAAGGTCCTAAAAAATAAATTAAAATATAATTAAAAAGACTTGAAGATTCAGCACACTACATTTTCCTTGGTGTTTTTTGTTTTTTGTTTTTTTTCTCTCTGGAAACTTTCTTTTGGTAGGGGGAAAAATCTTCATAGGAAACATGCTTATTGAGATATTTCCATTTATAGAATTAATACAGCATGACGTAATTTACCATTCTATTGCTATGTTCTCAGCTATGTCCATGTCTGAACTCATACTACATAGTTTAATATACAATTAAATTAAGAAGAGCAGTATAGGAATCGGATCTTTGATTAATAGATTGAAGATCCTATGCTTTATCTTAGATGTATGAAAATAGATAATCAACATGACTGATGTACAAAAATAAAAGAGAACATCCTGAGTAGGGTGGAGAATTGTACTCCCGTAGCAAATGTCCTTTGGTTGGAGCAGGCACAACTAGCACAATGCGTATCAGAATTCCAGAGTTTGGTGGGAGAAGGAAAGCATGATTATCACTAATGCTTTCAGTGAAAAGTTATAAACCCTTTTCTTCAGAAGTCAAAATGCCATTCTAATTTTAAATTAAAACGAAGTATGTTGGAAAATAACTGCTATCTGACAGCAAATTAAGCAGGAAAAGTAGGGTGGCAGGAGTCCAATGGAAGATGATACGAAAGCCTTTACTGAGAAGAACACATTTGCTAAATACCGGTAGTGTTCCAGCTGGAAGGAGCATAAGAATGTATGTTAAGAGCATAGGGGTTTATTTGACTATTTTTAAAAAGTTTGAGATTCTTAGAGCAGAATAAGTGAGCAGAGAATAGTCAAACATGAAATCAGAGAAAGAAAGGAAAGACAGATCATACAGGTTCTGTTGGAAGAGCTTTGGCTATCATTATGGGGACAGTAGGTTCCTTTGGAGGATTTTGAGAAAGGGAGATACAAAATATATCTGTAATATAAATAAATGAGAGTAGCCTGTGAAAGACGTAACCCAGGTGAAAGATGGAGCTGCAAGCTGTGGCTTTCATCAGGGTGTTGTCAGGAAGGATGAGGAGAAAGAGTCAGTTTCAGGGGATTTTGAAGAAATAGCTAACAGACTTTGCTGATGGATTACATGTGTGGTGTCTCAGTAAGAGGAATACAGAATGACTTAAAGCTTCTGGCATAAACCACTGGTAGAATTCTATTTTTGATTAACTAAGGAAGGAAAGACTTTAGGTGGAGTAGGTTTGGTCAGGCATAGGAGAGGTAAATCTCAGAAGTGTGATTTTGAATACAGGTATCCTCCACATTCTGAAAGTTTGTACCATTTTGCTGTCATGAAAGACCTATGTTAGAATATAATGGCTTTTTTTCTGTACAAGCAAAAATTCTCTTCAGATTTCTTTTGGTTGATGAAAACAGTTACTATGGCAGGTCTTTGGTAAAAGCGAAGTAGTATAAGGCCAACTTTTGGAAAGCAGGAGGATGCTCTTTGCTTTGTGCCATTTTGGGTTAGGAAAGGTTTCATAAGAATGTTCTGGTTTTGTCTAGCAAGGAAAACCTGTATATTATATTTCATGATGAATATTTTAAGTAGGCTTAATTATAATGAAGAAAATTAAACCCAAGATTAGCTCTATTTTTTTAAGATTTTATTTATTTATTTGACAGAGAGAGATCACAAGCAGGCAGAGAGAGAGAGAGAGAGACAGGAGGAAGCAGGCCCCCTGCTGAGCAGACAGCCTGATGTGGGACTTGATCCCAGGACCTTGAGATCATGACCTGAGCAGAAGGCAGAGGCTTAACCCACTGAGCCACCCAGGCGCCCCCAAGATTAATTTTAAAGAGCCATTTATTTTAATTTTTAATTTTTTATAACTATATAATGTATTATTAGCCCCAGGGGTACAGGTCTGGGAATTGCCAGGTTTACACACTTCGCAGCATTCACCATAGCACATACCCTCCCCAATGTCCATAATCCCACCACCCTCTCCCTACACCCTTCCCCCTGGCCCCCCTTAGTTTATTTTGTAACATTAAGAGTCTCTTAAGTTTTGTCTCCCTCCCGATCCCATCTTGTTTTATTTATTCTTTTCTTATCCCCCCGCCCCCCCCACCCCATTGCATCTTCACTTCCTCATATCATGGAGATCATATGATAGTTTTCTTTCTCCAATTGATTTATTTCGCTAAGCATAATACTCTCTAGTTGCATCCACATCATCGCAAATGGCAAGATTCCATTTCTTTTGATGAGCCATTTCTTTTTTTAGGGATTTAATTTTAGAATTAGGGCTATCTTAGACATATATTTTTTATTGTATCAAAGGTTACATTTTTCTAGTTTATGGGTTTCTTCTATCTCCTGAACATATAAATAGATTTTGCTGGCTATTTTAGATAGAGAAATACCCATATAATCTATGTTAGTTTTATATTACTGTGTAACAGATTATATAAACATAGAGGTTTAAATAACACCCATTAATTAACTCACAGTTTTCCTGGATCGTGAGGTCAGGCATGGATTAACTGGATCCTCTGGTCAGGATCCCACAAGGTTGCAATAAATGTGTTGCCCTTGGTGTAGTTCTCATTCGCAGGATCTGCTGGGAAAAGATCCACTTCCAACCGTGTGGTTGGAAGACTGTTCTCTTTCTCCCAGTCAGCAGGAAGCCACTCTCAGTCTTAGAGGATGCATAGCTGCCTTGTCACATGCCCAGCCTAATCAAGTTCACAATAGAAATGTTGCTTTTTTTCCAGGACAGCAAGAACACATCTGATGTTTGATCTTTCAAAGACTCCTTTAATTAAACCTACTTCAAGATCATCTTCATTTTGATTAACTGAAAGTCCACTGATGAATGACCTAATCACAGGACTTGATATTCTATCATATTCACAGATAATGCCCACATTTAAGGGGAGGTGATCACACAGGACATTTATGGAAGGAAGCTATAACATTAGGGGCCTCTTACCATATCCTTCCTACCACATTTACCCTAAATTTTATCATCTTCCTAATGACAAATTAGAATATTGCTACTGGTAATATCAATATAACACATAAGTTTATGAGTCATGATGCATTTCTTAGTATGACTCACCCCATCTGCAGTATTTCTGGTGATATTAATTAATGCTCTAATAAATATATTTAGTTATGAAATTGAGTAAAATAGGCACTTATTGGAAATCACAGAAAAACTTGACCTTTGTAATTTCCATTGCCAAATAACTAAGCAATATTCAGGACATAATGCATCATTGGTTCTAACTTTTATTTGAAAGAAGGTTAAAAAGAGGAAATAAAATGTCTTTATTGAAACTCAATATACACTTTTATTTTTCCTATAACCTAAGATTAATGAGCATATGAGGTTTTGATAAATGGTCTTTAAAACAGAAAAATTACATAGAAAGAATGAAAGACAGCCATTACTATGAACAAGCAGATGTTTTCTTTTCATATTATACTGCAGGCTTTCATCAGACACTCCTAATTACAGTCTGCACTGGTATTCTTGCAATTTAAACTATTAACCTTCATCTGAAGCATGAGTGTCTGCATAAGGTACATTGTCACTGCAATGCTCTTTTTCTGTGGAAATATATGCTTGTTGCAGAATGAAAAGACTATTGAATGGACTTAGGGTTCATTTTCTGTTCCAATGCAAAAAAAAAAAAAAAAAAAAAACCATCCTAAATTCCTCTCCAACAGCTCAGAATGAGACATAGGCTATATAGCCATTTTCAAGGAGAAACAAAAATATTTTAATTATAGAATCAGTAATAATGTATTGCTGAAAAATAGTTTGGCTATAAATGAAGAGAAATACAAAGAGAATTAGAGGAATGATTTAGCAGTTACAAAAGGAATGATGTGCAATTATAATGTACAATTAAATTCAAGGCTATTCTTCAGAAAAGAAAGGGGAAAATGGCATGCCCAAATAAAAGTTACTTTGTTTAAAATGTAGTTTTGTTTTCCTTAATTACTACTTAAGATTCAGATTTTTTTTCTTTTGGGGTTATAAGAGCAAATAATCACTAGTTTCTTTCATTTCTATAGTATAAGCTCAATAATGGAAGAATATTGCATGCTTTAGTTTATGTCTGCTAGAGGAGTCTGAATACAAACTTGAGCAGAAAAATCACTTGATTCATGTTTTCTCTCAATCTTTCAAATGTGGGAAGGAAGAAATGATGATGGCAATGAACAAAACACATTTAAATTATTTTCTTGCTTAAAAAAAAAGTCTATATTTCTATTGATAGTATCCACAGAGGAAGAATAATTTCAATATATGTAAATGACAAAATATCATCTATCAGCTGGATTCAATACAATCTGTTTAGTATATTTTCCCCCAAATGCAAGCAGTTTCACCTTTTAATAGGTTTCTTTAAATGTATTCAAGGTGAAATGCTTTCAGACACATTTACTCCAAACTCAGATAATAAGGTACATTTGGAAATTATGAAGTATGTAGAATTTTAGAACTGAAAGAGACATCAAGAATCATCTGAGACCATTCTTTCATTTAATTTATGAGATTGGTTGGCACCTAAGTATATGAAGTGATTTTTTATAATAATTATTCAATAAATTAATGCACTGATTTTAAATTCCTAGTTAGCTAACGAACAAATAGAGATTTTGAAACAACATGGTTTCTGGACATCAAGTTCAGTATTTTCAATGTTAAATAGTTAAGTTTTATTAAAATTGTCTCTATGACTACTTCCTATGCATTTCTTGACATGTATTATTTTAAAAATAATTTTTAATGTGAAAATGTCAGTGTTTTGGGGTGGGATCAAAAACTTAATCTTAATAAGTTACTTCACAATGGGATTTAGAAATTTGGGGCCTTAATTTCATTGGTGTTTTTGAGAGGTCACTGTTATCTTACATTGAATTAATCTCAATACTTTTGCTATAAAATTGTTTATATGTTACCTCCAATTCTTTTTTTTTTTTAAGATTTTATTTATTTCCTTGACACAGAGAGAGAGATCACAAGTAGGCAGAGAGGCAGGCAGAGAGAGGGAGAAGCAGACTCCCCACTGAGCAGAGAGCCGGATGTGGGGCTCGATCCCAGGACCCTGGGATCATGACCTGAGCCGAAGGCAGAGGCTTTAACCCACTGAGCCACCCAGGTGCCCCGTTACCTCCAATTCTTGTTTCCATATCCCAGACCATGGGTTTGGATTTTATGAGATGACATTTATAAGAAATTTTCAATTGCTTTTGCATACTTTGGGTAATACATACTTTCCAATAAGTTTGAAGTACTAGGTATATTTAGTGTCATCTACTAGTGAAGTAAATATCTTGTTATCCTTTTTGACTTTATAGCATTTGATATTTTATTCTAAACTTCAAAGTGTATACCCAGTTGTCCCAAAGGAAGAATTTTAAATTACTATCTTAATTATTAACTACTATATGTTGTAGTCAGAGTACAGATGGGAGAAGAATTATATAAAATAAAGTAGTGAAATTTTAGATTTTTAAATTGGATCAAAAGTAGAGATTTTCTCAGAAGTTACTGCACTAAGTGGATTAATACATGAAAGTAACTTAGCTCAATGCCTTGCATATAGCAATCAATTATATATCATCGATTATTGCTATTAAATCTGATAATACAGAAAGTGATAATGAATGGAATATTTGGTTTTCCAGGTCTTCCACTGTGTGGATGCATTTATTAGTCTGTCAGTCTTGAAAATTAGTAGATTATGTGTTAAAAACTAAATATATCTATGAACCTGAATAAAGTAAATTTAGTTTAGTATATTTTTTTAAATCGAAGACTAAAAGTTGCCGATAAATCTTGCCGTCTTTAAAACAGTGTGTCAATAAACACAGTGCTATTGTTTTAAAATAAATGAAACAAAAATTCAGTTTCTTCAGAGCGATGGAGTTTTCTCACTTTTATGAGTCATGGACGTGTCACGGATCCCATATTTACTGTATTGAACAACTTCTGCCTCACAAAGAATGAGCCATGATACTTGCTTTTAAGAAACCCTCTCAAACAAGCTGGGTCAGCATATGTGGCAGCACTACCCTGACTCAGAATCTTGACTTAATTATTCAACAAATAGGTATAAATGCATGGTAATTGAATGTAAATATGCAAACAAAAAGAAAGCATTGTGCGTTACAACACAATCAAATATGATAGAATAAATGAAAAGAATAAAGTATTTAAGAAAATGCAACAAACACAGTGGTGATTTCAACAAGTGCAAAAAAAATATTGCAGACAATGAATTGACAATTTGTAGAATAGGGCACTGCGGTTTTGTAACTTGCTTCTATGCTGTCCTGTCCCTCCAAATGTCAAGGTTCATTTTTTGTTCTCACAAGAGTGAACACTTTTAGGGGTGTTGCTCTGAGTGCTTTGTATGTGTGAGCTTACTTCATACTATAACAACCTATGTAGCTACAACTATTAACAGTGCCCCTTTTTACAGATGAGAAGTCATGTAACTTACCTAAGGCCACAGAACTTGGAGGTTAGAAGAAGATTTAAACTTGAGCTGTCTGTTTCACGGTAACTCAGTAAATCTAGCCTTCTTCCTCTTTAATATCACTCTGTTCTCTAACTGAATCCTACTGTTCTGCAACATTCTGCATATTAAGTCTTCTTAGTCCAACCTAGGAATGCAAGAACCCAAACATCATTAAGTTAGATGATTTTGGTTTTTTTAATCCATTCTCTGACATTCCCTGATACACTTCCCTATCTACGCATCTATCATCTACCTGCGTATCTATCATTTCCATCATCATGAACCTCCTTTTCCTCATCTACTATCTACAGAATTACTTCTTCAACTATGCAACTACCCTGGAAGACAGCTGAGGAGAAAGTGTCTAAAATTTCATTTCACATCTTTTTAAAAATTCGAACAATTAGTTGTCATACATTATACTAAGTATTTTAGATACATTATTTCAGCTCATAATAACTGAATAAAATTGGTCATATAAAAATCACTATTTTAGTGGGAGATAATAATCCCACTTGGGAAAATTTGTATAGACTGATACAGATCACACTATGGAAATATATACACTGAGGTTTCAGATAGGGCTCAATCCCATGCCTTACTCTTTCTCTAAGTGACACAGTGTGTCAAAATAAATTTGTTTTTCCTCCATTTGGCTTTCAGCTTTCAATTCAGTATTATTCCACTTGATGAAAACATTAATTACTACATTTAAATTATAAATGCTATAAATAAGGTAATACGGTATAAGAATCAGATTAATATTCACTGATCATCTTTTGTGAAGACTTCTCATATACCAACAGTGCAACATTAGGAATAAATAACAAGCAATAAAACTAGTAATGCATTAGATTAAAGAGAATTGGAGAGGTTAATAAGAAAGATAATCCAGGTAAAACGAATTTGTTCTGATGACTTTGTATTCTTGTCATAATTCCAATTATCTTTTCTTTTTCCAATGATGGGTTTTTCTTTCTTCATGGGTCTTTGTTTCCAAATGGCAAAGCAAAACAAATCAAAACAAAACAAAAATACCCCTAGAACAATATATTTTAAGTGCTGGATATGCCTTCTTAGAAGAAATAATGAAGAGTGAATATTTTTCCCCAGGTGAATCTCTTGCCTGGGGTTTCTTCTCCAACAGCAAAATGTTATTTTTAAATCTTCGAGTGCTTTAGGGAAGAGAAACACTACAGGAGTGTGTGGGTTAGAGCTAATGAGCAGAATGGTACCAGTTATGCTCTTCACTCTTCATCGTGGCCTGAACTTGTATTAAAGGAGGAAATATAAGGAAGGGGGCCATTTAGGAAATAGAGTTTTAAAGAAATAAAAGATACAGCTAATGCCAACAACAAAAAAATAGAGCCCTTTCTTAATCCACAAGTGATAGTATAGGGAATTTAATGTTGGATATCATGAACAATATAAGCAGAACTTTTGGAAAAACAAAAGGTTTATTACATTTATCTTAAAATCTTTAATCCACTTTTAAAAATGAAAAGCTTAAATAACTCATGATGAGCAAATGGTGAATACACAAAATACCAGAAAATGATATTTACTAGTTTAAAGAGACTTGCATAAACAAACTTCAAATTTTAATGTTTTTTGTAAACATTGAACACCTTATCTTTGTGTGTGCAAATGCACAGACCAGAAAAAAAAATGTTGCTTTTGCTTACTTCTGAGGAAAAAAAATGCTGAATTGGGAAAAAAAACAATAAGTAAAATTTACACACACAGAACTCAGTGTTTTACATATTTAAAAAAAATTTCTAAAATCACTTAGCACAATTTCTGCTTATACAGTGTAATTTTCAAGGCCAGGCATTGCATTTTCTATTATTGCTGTTTTGGTGTGTAGAATATAGTTACTTCCTAAATATTTTTTTCTCAAACTAATTTAATTCACAAAAAAATAAAATATCACATTTTTCTTCATTTTCCGTAGGATAACTATATTATGGGGAAAATATAAGGTGTATCTGTACGTGTAGTCTAACATTATTTGAATTAGTATACAAAAAATTCAGTAACACTATGTTTTTAAGAGAAATTGATGTCCCAACTATAGGTATTTAAAATTATTTCTTACTGGAAATCAAAAATTATTTATTATTAATTTTATAAAATAATATTTTATAAAATAAATTTTAAAGAAAATATTTATTATTATAAAATAATAAAATTTATAATTTTATTTAAAATTATTTCTTACTTACAAATCAAAATTGCAAATTTTCAAACCAGAGTATTATGAAACACTGAAAACCACATACAATATAAGAAACCACATGCTGTTTAAAAATTTTAAAAAGAATGCTTTCAAAATGAAAGATTTAGTATAAAATTGTAAAATAATCCACATTGTGTATTCTTTTTTGAGAATAGCTTCCACCGAATCCATATTTCCATCCAGGCACTACTCTGTTTCTTTGTTCCTCTGTGTGTCAAACTTTGAAAGAATTATGTTCTCTCCAACCCCTCTCAACTTATTCTCTCTTAACTTACACTCTTGATTCCCAAAACTCCAATGACTTTATTCTCATCCAGGTCATTAGTAAAATCCATATTGCTAAAACCAATGGGCAACACTTAGACCTTATCCTCCTAACCTCTTGGTGGCATGAAGTATAGGGGTTTACTCCATCCATCCAGATGTGCTGTCTTTATTTGGATTAGAAATGGAAGCCCCTAGTAGGCTTCACATTAGCATTTTGAAACATATAAAAATGCTCACTGTGATGTTCCTTCTGTCTTGAATAAATTATCACAGCCTTTATAGAAGTTTCTTCTTTCATTCCCGATGAGTGCCTCATGTGTTCAGTTTAGTATTCTTTTCACTTCTTGTATCTCCTTTCTGAAGTGTCCGACTCTAACTCTCTTAAAAATGCCCTCTATATGTTATGTTTTCCATATATATGTTACATACCTTGATCTTTTCTCTGAAATTGGAGCCAATTTATCTATCCCCTTACTCTACCTCTCCATCTGGATGCCATCTGTGTGTGTGTGTGTGTGTGTGTATACACATATATATATATATGTGTGTATATATATACACACACATATATATATATATATCTAGATATAGATCTCTAGATATAGAGATGGATCTCTAGATATAAGTCTATATGTAGAGATCCAGCTTCACAAAGAGAAGAAATTTTTGTTACTGAAATGCCTTTCAGCAGGAGTTAAAAGTGCCTGCAGATTCTAAGATAACTAATAGAAGTCCATTAGCACTCAATAGGGAAAAAAACAACTAGAACTGAAGAATAGAAACAAGAACAGGTTAGAAAATTTTTAAAAATGTAACATAGGTCAAATGGCATTTTGTATTTATTTTTTTTAAGATTTTATTTATTTATTTGACAGACAGAGATCACAAGTAGGCAGAGAGGCAGGCAGAGAGAGAGGGAGAAGCAGGCTCCCTGATGAGCAGAGAGCCCAATGCAGGACTCGATTCCAGGACCCTGAGATCATGACCCGAGCCGAAGGCAGAGGCTTCAACCCACTGAGCCACCCAGGAGCTCCGGCATTTTGTATTTAAGGTGAATAGCTTAATATCTTAATAAATTTTGTATTTTTCCCTATTTTTTTAAATGTGATTAACAAAAAACAATTTTAGTGAGTAATTTTTAGTGCGTTGATATCTACAGGTTTTTCTAAGTTATACAAACCAATGTCCACAGACACTACTCTCTTTTTTTTATTTATGTGTCATTGCTGTACTTATTATTAAATTAAGTTATAATAATAAATTAACACAGAGAGACAGGGAGTCAATTATGCCTCACATACACCTCAAAGGGCAGAAAGAGGATTACCTGGTAAATCTAGAATGTAGACTGCTAGACATAAACATATATTTTTCTGTATAAGTATCAATCAGTATACTTTACATAAGGATTAATGGATTGTTTGGCAAGACATTTAAGTGTAGATTAAAGAACTTCTGCAATGCCCTCCTGATATTGGGGCAGTTGTCAAATTCTGTGTAAATGTTATTTCATAATTTGAAGTTATTGTGGAAACAATAAAAAAGAAGGTCAAGGAGGTGGAGGAGGAAGACAAGGACAAGAGAAAGTGAAGAACAAAACTTTGCAAAACATACAGTTGCAATTTTTCCTTCTAGCATAATGCAACTGATAACAACGTATAGATGATTGCTTACATTTCCAATTAAAATACTCCTTGATTCAGTCTTCTGAAATAAAAGCGTAGACTTTGAAATGTGTCCTAAATATTCAAAAATACACTTCATTTTTTATTAGTAGAAACTATAATTAAGGTTGATCAAATATATTTGCAAAGGATTTGGTGTGTGTATAACTCATTTCTTCTGCAGACTTGGTTTATTTAAACAGAAGAAAAGTGAGTAAATTTTGTCACAGATCAACATTTACTTTGTCAACCAAGATTGATTTATGGGCAATATTAAAGGTACAATGATACAAGAGTCCAATTCTTTTACTTGCACACTGCACGCAAACATCCTGCAAATACGAGAAAATTCTGATTTCTTCTAATTTTGCAGATCAGCTTGTCTTGGATTTCAACTCTACTGAAATCAGTCTTGCTACCTTTTTTTCCCAAGTATTAGTAGACAAATACAGAAACAAATGCTTTTGTGTTGCTTAGAAATAGATTGCAAGCTTTTTCTTCATGTTTTTGACATACAATGTGTGTACATTTTTATTGACAGAAGTGAGTTTTTATATAAACAAGAGTCAGAATTCCTCCTCCTAAATCTGAGTCCAATACACAACTCCAAAAATAAAATGCACCCCTTACAGAAATGTCAGTGCTATTTGCTGAGGTTAATAGAGAAGAAAAAAATATGAACTTATCTTAATCTACTTAGTTATACCTTCTTCTTTCCAAAACCATAACAAAACAATAATAACAATGGAAGAACAAGAATCATGAAACAAATTCTCCTTGTAGAAAACTGTAGGTGGGAAGTTTCAAAATCGACTTTTAACCCTTATATCTTCTAAACTTTATTGTGAGATCTAACAAGAGCTTTCTTACCTTGGTCCTGGTTTTCTTGCAGTGGCAAATTGTTCTCTTAAGGCATTAAAATGTTGTATATAATGATTTATCTTTCAGAAACCCCAAAAATGGAAACTGAGATGAAGTGCACTTAGGAGCCTTGGAACTTCCTCCAGGCAGAGTAAGGGGAACATCTTTGTGCACTTTCAGTTTATTCTGCATGAGACAGCTGTGCTTCATTTGAGAGTATAAATGTGATATCATCACAAAGTCACAATGGAAAAGGCAAGTATATGTTTCTGTATACAATGATTATAAACCACAAAAGAGAACACTAAATATAAATAATTTATTTCAATGAGTAAATGTAATTGTTTTTTTCCCTAAAATCTACATTAAATAATGCCTGAGAGTCCCTTCAAATTAAATTATTATGAGCATAATATTTTGGCAATCTGATGAAAAATCAGTAATATTTCAGCCAATAGAAATACATCAAGAACTTACATCTTAATTAACAAATTACTTATAAATAAGGGTTTCTGTAAAGTTCAAGTTTGCAATAATATACTACTACATTAAAATCAAGTATTTCTTTTTTTTTTTAAGATTTTATTTATTTATTTAACAGATAGAAATCACAAGTAGGCAGAGAGGCAGGCAGAGAGAGAGAGCGGAGGAAGCAGGCTCCCTGGCTGAGCAGAGAGCCCGATGTGGGGCTCGATCCCAGGACCCTGAGATCATGACCTGAGCCAAAGGCAGAGGCTTTAACCCACTGAGCCACCCAGGCGCCCCAAAATCAAGTATTTCATTGAAGCAGTTCAAGCAAAGTTTCATTAAGCTTAATACTGCAATGTATTACTTTGCATTACTTTTCTTTTTTCCAATCTCCCAAATATGAATTTCTGGGTTTTTTTCTCTTAACATATTTATTTGGTTCTTCATTCATAATTTTTATTTATGTGTAAAAACCCTTTATTAAGCATTTAGAATTCTCATCCAGATCTAATAGAAAAAAACATATAAAAGACCTGGACTTAGGAGGTGGATGAGATCCCTTGTTGCATTTGGACCTGGATTTAGGAGGTGGATGAGATCCCTTGTTGCAGACTTTAGACATTTGTGTAGTACTATTGAGTTATTTTTTAAAATGGTGTATTTTTAATGTGTTTGCATAAGAAGAAATGTGTTTGTACTAGGGGATCTACTGCCACTCATATTCTAATAATAGCAGTCCAGTCATATATACCTCTGTATTTTTGCTCCAAAGACCTGCGTGAGGAGCTAGCTCTGTGGTAACGGCTGTTACAGGTGACATTGACCCAAACAAAGCAGTGCATTACATTTTCCAGAGCCAGAGTAATTTCTTTAGGGATTGACATATGACCTAAGCAGAGAAAACTAGATTCCTTAAGACCTTTTTGGACAATACTAGTTCAGAGAGTCACCTGTTTCCCTGCTGAACTTGACACTGACCTTGTGACAAATCTGGGGATGCAGCCAACACCTCAGCACAACACGAGGCCTCACAATGCTGCACAGTTAAAGAGAGGTAATTGCTGTGCAAAAGACAGATAGGACAATGGGCCATTATTTGAGACCTGAATCAACTTGTATGGAAGCCTGTAATTATATACCCACGGACTTTACGGTTTTATAGGTAATATGCTTCTGTCCCTTTGATATTTCTCTCAAACTATTTTTTCTTAAGCAAGTATTTTGTGAATTTTCTGTCATTTGGAATTTCTAAAAAGTTTCAACTAGTTAAGAAAGATAAAGTATTTGCCCATCGTTCTTCCCTTCTTCAGGGGACTGCACCTCTTTTTTTCTGATCATGTGGTTCATATTTCACACCATCGTGTGGCTGGTATGTGCATCTAAGCATTGTTAGCTTCTCTAGAGATGAGGGTTTCCTGGCTCAGTCAACACCAAAAACTGCCTTTCCCTAGATCTTTTAAATTATAACTAAGGAAGTCAATCTCACTAGGGGAAAGAGTAATAAATTTTAAATTACGAAAGCTAAAGACAGTTGAGTTTCCCAAGTTGTTTTGAAAGTTTGTTCCCAATGAGACTGTGATGCTTGCTGCTAGAAATGGAATTGTGAATACTAAATAAACTAATAATGGCACATGGATATAAAGTTGTGATATTCTGAAGTGGAAGCAAACAAGATTATTTTTAAGTGTTCGGAGGTTAGATAAATTAAGGGTAATTCAAAACGTAGGGAGATATCAGAAAATAAAGAGGTCAAACCCTGAAAAATCAATTAGATTTTAGAGTAAATTCACATCAGGACTTGGACTATAATTTCAGATCCTGGACAATAAAATAGTTATGGGCAAAATAAATGTGTAATTTCACATGATGCTTGTATGGAATTTCACTGAGGTATAAACACATAATTGATGATGCCTAAAAATGGAAATAAGGAGAGACAACAATGAACAGAGATGTCTCATTGATTTCTTTCAGTGTCTTCTTTATTAGAACACAGAAAATGGAAATAGATTGGTGATCTTGGTAAGAAAAGGCATATCTTACTTTTCAGCCCCAGTTTGCTCTCTCTTTTCTTCAGTATAGCAGGAATAGAATCACCTATTGGCTATCTTGTCTGAAAGAAGAAGTTATAGCAGTATAAAAGAAGAAATCAAATTTGTAAGAAGAGAATGTAATGCATCTTGTGTTGCATTACGGTATTTACTCAGGCATTTACCTCACATTTCAAAGCTGTAAAACATAATAGGCATTGCTGACAGTCATTCGAGGAATCAAGGAGTTCCTTTTAGTGCCGTGATTGCCCAAGGAGTGCTGTATAGTCTGTTTAATGGATAACATATCAGAAATAATATCTGAAAGATTTTAGATTTTAGTCACATGTTCTCCTTTATGCACAATTTCCCAAAGTGTAACTCCTTTATTAGAAACTTTAGTCACATGTTCTCCTTCATGCACAATTTCCCAAAGTGTAACTCCTTTATTAGAAACTTATAATTAAAAAATGTATTATTGGGATTTGTAATCATTAATGAAAGTTCTGTGGTATGTGGTTAATTCTGTAGGATTGATCTATAGAAAATAACATCAATCACCATGCTAAGACGTCCTCGTTATTATAGTATATAATCAACTGGAAAAATACATTGCTGTTGCCCTGTTTCTCTCCATTTTTTAAAAACTCTTCATTGGAAAACTTCTTTTCTAAACAAAAAATAGCCTCCTTTTACTTCTAACGTTTCTGCTAGAGGCTCAGACGTTTTGACTTTTTTTTTTTTTTAAACTGACCGATCTTGGCCTATTTGTTTAACTTTTTTAAACTGAATTTTCTTTATTTGTAAATATTATTGATTAAAACAAAACTAATAAAGTCATTGAGAAGATTAAAGAAATAACCAAGTAATTTTTTGTTCTGGTACCTGACACAGCAATTGCTTTATCTTTGTAGACAGAATGGAAGCTAATACCTCACAGAGCATGTGTCTAAAGAGATAAGTGTTAGTTTCATATTTTTAAATAGAAAGCTACATATATTTAAATTCTATATTGCCTTTTCATGTACCAACAGGATATGGTGTTAACTTGGGTTAATTCTGAAGCTCCTTTTAAAATTTTTGATTAAAATTATATATTATTATCAATTTTAAAAATCTTAATTAGGAACACCTGGGTGGCTCGGTGGGTTAAGTGTCTGCCTTTGGCTCAGGTCATGATCCCAGGGTCCTGGGATCTAGCCTCAGGTCAGGCTCCCTGCTCAGAAGGAATCTGCTTCTCCCTCTTCCTGTGGCCTTCTCCCCCTCTTGTGTTCTCTCTCTTTCTCAAATAAATAAATAAATAAAATCTTTAAAAAAAATTAAAAGGTGAAAAAATAAAAAATATATATTTTCCATAATGTTATTATCACCTCAAATTGATTCTTTTTCTTGGTAAGAATGATTATTCTGAAAAAGACTTTTTAAAAATTATTTTTATTTTTTCTATTACTAATATGGTAAATTTAGAGAAAGAGATGATTTCTAATGTCCTTGAAGCTGTAGTGCATAAAGAAAAACAAAGATACTGCATGTATTCATTAGAATAATAGTAGGGTTAATGACTTTAAGAAAAACATCTATATATTTAATAAATTATTTTATATTGTTCAGAATTTTTTATTTTCGTATTTACCAGTAGATCAATTTATCTTTTGTTCCAGAATTATAATAAAATTTATAGTCATCTTATTTCAAAAACAAATGAGCTATACAGATAAATATATTGTAAGAGGTTTTTATTTCCTTACAGGTGAATTTAAATACCTGAGAAGCTAGAATTCTAAGAAATTGTGTCTCTCAAGCATTTTTTTTCCTATTTAGGAAATTTGGCAAAACTTTCAGTCTCCAATTTTAGAACTCATATTCAATCCAAAGGAAATTAAAAGAAATGCTTATCTATCACTTGGCTCATTTTTTCATAAACAATGGAATTAATGCCTCAAGTCATGACATTATATTCAAGTTTTATATATTACCCTAGCAACAAGAGTAAAGCCAGTTAGACTGTTTTCCAAAGAAGTCCCAGAGGTAGCTTGGACAGTTCCTAGGTCACTCTAAACTCCTATTTCAGAATGCTACGGTTGAAGATGCATCGATCACAAGGCCAACACTGGTGAGGGAAAAGGAATAGCAGTGCATAAAACCTACATTTATTTAAAGTCTTAATCTAGAGATGCTGTTGACAAAATTTCAAATAGTGTTATGCTAGTCTGTAAGATAAGCCTTTGATTATAACTGCTTTAGGATTTAGATTGAATTATCTTTAATAGAAGAAAATATTCATATTAATTTATTTTTCTAAGACGTGTTAAGCACAATTAAACATAATCTCTCTCTTTCTCTTTCTTTCCTCCCTTTCTTTCTCCTCTTTTCATGTGGATTTTGGCATATACAACAGATTTATGTACATGCTTCTTGGTTTATACATTGATACATATACATTTCAGAGATAGTCCTACTTTTGGATTTATTTAACTGAATTGAGTGATTCTCTCATCTTCCTTTCTTTGTGATATTTTCACGGGTGTATGGCATCTCTAATGTTCTGCTTTGGCTTTTCTTGTGAAAATAAAAACAATTTTGATAATATGATCCAACTGTGATGCATTTACACATATGATACAGAGTTACCTGATTTATACTGCTGTCTTGCTAGAAAGTTCTAAAAAGATTGCACTGAAATAGACCATTAAAATATAGAACTCAATCTTACTATTTGCTGGAAGAATGGTGAGACTCTGCCAACTTCAGTAAAGTCAAACTTATAATTATCATTCACAAAAGGTAAATTTATAACCCTCAAAGTCAGTAAGGCATTTTTAAACTTAAATACATCACTGTAGTACCTTGACATTGAGTATCATAGTCAACTACTTAAAAGTACCCTGCACAATTTAAAGCAGGATATGTCACATCAGCACTTACATTGATTGAACAAAATTTCACTAACTGGAAGCTGGAGCATTTTATCAAGCGCAGATTGTCCCTACCATGCAAGTTCAGTAGACTCACCTGGTCCTCTAATGATAATAAAGTGGCATTTCACCACCTATATTGTGATGAGAATAATAAATGGAGAGCACTGCCCAGCTTTCAAAGCCTCTTTTATAGAATAAAGAGGATTATATTAAGGAGGAAATGTGATTATGAACAATCACAACCCCTAAAGTAAATAAAGATCTTAAGCAGTTGAGTGAAACATACTAAAGATGTTTTTAAATGATAGAAGGTAATATGCCAGAGCTCTAAAATTCTAACCAAGAGGGGGCGTCTGTGTGGTTCAGTGGCTTAAAGCCTCTGCCTTCGGCTCAGGTCATGATTCCAGGGTCCTGGGATCCAGCCCTGCATCAGGTTCTCTGCTCAGTGGGGAGCCCGTTTCCCTTCCTCTCTCTCTGCCTGCCTCTCTGCCTGCTTGTGATCTCTGTCTGTCAAATAAATAAATAAA